>JAJOOE010000523.1:0-78487 GCA_036250405.1 Solanum raphanifolium | reverse complement strand
TGAAAGTTTAGTAATTTAAGTCATTCTAACTATTTTTCATTTTGAATGGATTGTTGTCACTTTTTTCACATTTTAAATGAATTGTTTCTTTTATTTTTGTGTATGGTTAATAACCGAATAACCGAACCAAACCAAACCGAAACCGATAATCATCAAACCGATAAATGTATATTATATTTGGTTTGGTTTGGTTTTGATAATTTTAAAACCGATTAAGTTGGTTTGGTTTTGGTTTCGACCAATAACCGATCCAAACCAACCCGTGAACACCCCTAAAAGTAAATATTTTTATGTATAAAATAAAATTTTAAAATTATATATATAATGTCGGGTTGGTTTGGTTTCGGGTTGTTTTTTTTTTAGTTAAAACCAAACCAACCCAAATATAGTTGGGTTTTTTTTTTTCAATACCAAACCAAGTCAAACCAACCACTAGTCGGGTTTTTTTCTCGATTTGACTCAATTTGCGGTTTGATTCGATTTTCGATTTGGTTTTGTACACCCCTACTTGTCATCTATATGTTTAGCTAGTAATGGCAATTGATATTATTGTTGGAGGTCAAAGTGTAAAACCCACTCCTTCAACTATAAATAATCCCTCAAAATCTCCAGCGAAAACAGACCAAACAAAATAGCTGCAAATCTCACATTTCCTACTCTCCCTCACGTTTCATTTTCCTTTTTTTAGCCTTTTTTATTTTTTTATCTTATTTAATTATCATTTTGTTGCTCTTTAATCATCCTTCTAAAACTTGCTAGCATGATTTAATTTTGTTGATTTTTATGTCCTCTAATTAATTTGAGAAGATTTGTTTAATTTTGAAAAAAAATTTGTTGAAAATTTTTTTTAGGACAAGCAGCATGACTCAAGTATTAATTGTATATTGTTTAAAATATTATAGTACTTAATAAATAATAGTAATATATATCTAATTTAAGTACTACTATTTGCTAATTAATAATTACTATATTATTATTGTAATTTTTCAATGTTTCCCAATAATAAATTCTTAAAATAATGGTAATCATTTTGAGACAATTTTTCAAAAATAAATTGCGCAAATAAAATTTACTCACTTTTCTTATATTATTACGTCTTCTTATAAACCATTACTATAATTAGATTATCAATATATATCTATATATATACACAGCGGTACGTATTTTCTGAAACAGTATGTAACCTAGAAGATTCAGCATTTCTATATTGAGCAAATTTTAATTTATTTAACCTTTTAAATGTAGAAACAAAAGTTTGAGAGTTTCAACACTCCCTTTGCACATAGGGCACAAAAGTTTCCCATCAGTCTCCCATTTGATCAGCATGTCTTTGGTGTAGACCTTCTCATGTAGTATTGATAAGCCCATTAGACTCAGAGGCGGAGTGAGTTTGGAGCTCTAAATTTTAGGATAGAAGAGAAAAATATTGGGTTTGAACCTTGAAAAACATTTCACCATCTTTCCTTACCACTGAACTCTCAATTAATTTTGTCCGGGAGTGGGGTTTACAAGTAAATATACATATGTATTTATTAAATTTTCTAATATAAATATAGTATCTACGAAAAACTTAATGGGTTCGTTCGAACCCATGAACCCCGCCTAGCTCCGCCTCTAATTGGACTCACAACTTTATTACTCAAATTCCACAACAGCTTCACCAAAGCAGCTTTGTTCCACAAACCTACATTCAACATATTTAGTTCTCCAACATTCATAGATAAGCTAAAGTCTTTTCCATGATATAAGGGCCTTCTTAGATAGCTCCACACTTCTGGTCCACAAGAAGGTTCTATATTTGTTTCACAACTTTCTATGGCAACATGAATATCTGGGACCAATAGTTTTTGTTTCACTTTTAATAACATGGTATTATAATAATCAAAATATTATATTTATATATTGAAAATCAAATTCATTAATTATAAGGCCACTAATTTGGACATGTTGCAAAGCTAAAGTAGATGCCATGTGGGGCCACCCATTTAATTGTCATCACTTGCCATGTTAAATGGATGTCATGTGGGGCCACCCATTTGAGAAGTATCATCACTTGGCCAAGTGGATAACTTCTTAATGGCTATAATTAGTCATTACTTCATTCACAAATCAAGATATATAGAGATTGTAATAGATTACTCTCTCTTTCTTTGCTTGTTCTTCTTTTCAATGTTGTTTATTAATATTAGTTCGTTAGCTAGTTATTTCATAACATGTTATCAGCATGAGACTCCGCCAATTCGCGCTACTATAAATAGGTAATAAAAAGGGTAAGAATTTTATTTTTCTAAAAATGTCTAATATTTCTAAACTTGAATTTGTTGCCTTGGATATATCGGGCGAAGGATACTCGTCATGGATATTAGACGCTGAAATCCACTTGGATGCGATGGGTCTGGTAGACAACATCAAAGATAATAACCAGGCATCCAGTCAAGATCGTGCCAAAGCTATGATATTTTCTCCGCTATCATCTTGACGAGGGGTTGAAAATGCAATACCTCACTACTAAAGACCCCCTTATACTATGGAATAATTTCAAAGATAGATATGACCACTTGAAGTTGGTCATTCTTCCACAGGCACGTCATGATTGGTTCAATTTGAGGTTACTAGACTTAAAAGTATAACTGAATATAATTCTTCCATGTATAGAATTATATCACAATTAAATTTATGCAGAGAAAATGTCACTGAACATGCTAAGCTTGAGAAAACGTACTCCACATTTCTTGCCTTGAGTATGCTCCTGCAGCAGTAATATCAAGAAATGGGTCTTAAATATTATTCTGAATTACTGTCACATCTTCTTATTACTGAACAACATAATGATCTATTGATGAAAAATCAAGAAAGTCAACCCGTTGGTTCTATGTCACTCTCTGAAGTGAATCAGGAAAATTATCACTAGCGAGAAAGAGGTCGTGACTTCGATCATGGCTATGGCCTTAGTCGTGGTCGTGACCATGGTCGTAAAATAAATTATAATCATGATGATCGTCTTGAACCAAAAAATGACCAGCAGTATAAGAGGAAGGGTGAAAAATAAGAAGTGGTGCAAAAGAAAAATTCAGAAAGTGTATGTCATAAATGTGGAGGAATGGGGCACTACGTACCTATCAATCATCTATGCGTCTAGTTCAGCTCTATCAGACATCCTTGAAAAAGGTGATAATAATCCAGAAACAAACTTTATCTCTAAAGATAATGTTGAGCACATACGTAAGATGAATAATAATGCAGAAGCAAATTTCATCTCTGAAGATAATGTTGAGCCTATGCATCTGGATGTAGCTGATTTTTTTGTATTCCCTGAAGGAAAAATGATCAGTGAAGAGCCCACGATAATCTAGATAAGTTTCCTTTTATGGTTGTTTGTTTGTACTAGTTGGTATATTTATGTTTTTCTAATCTCTGTAAATATAATAGCCCTTTTTAATAGTAATATTTTACTTTGTTTGTATCTTTTTTGAAGAAAGTATGGATATGCCCCAAATCTCGTTTGGATCAATAGTCGATCATGCGGATATATGTGTAGTTGACAGTGGAACAACACATGTCATATTTAAAGATAAGAAATACTTTCTTACTTGCTTAGAAGAAAAACAAATGTTACTATAATTTTCGGTAATTTGAAATTGATTGAAGGCTCCAGAAAAGCTACTATATTTCTATCTAAGGGGACAAAACTTGTTATAGAAGATGTGTTTTTCTCTTCTGAATCCCAAAGAAACTTGTTAAGTTTCAAAGATATCCGTCGAAATGGATAGCATATTGAAACACTAAATGGAATGAATATTGAATACCTTGGTATAACCAAGAATGTCTCAGGCCAGAAATGTGTTTTGGAGAAATTAGCAACCTTATCTTCTGGCCTATATTATGCAGAAATTAGTACAATCGAAGCACATTCAATCGTAAACCAAAAGTTTACTGATTTAAATACGTTTGTGCTATGGCATGACCGAATAGGTCATCCTGAATCAATAATGATGAGACGAATCATTGAAAATTCAAATGGACATTTATGAAAGAACCTGAAGATTCTTACGAGTGATAAATTTTCATGTGTTGCTTGTTGTCAAGGCAAATTGATTTCTAGGCCATCACCAACGAAGGTTAACATTGAATCCCTCAATTTTTAGAACGTATACATGAGGATATCTGTGGACCTATTCACCCATCTAGTGGGTTGTTGAGATATTTTATGATCCTAATAGATGCATCTTCAAGATGGTCTCATGTGTGCCTTTTATCATCTCGTAACCTGGCATTTGCAAAGTTATTGACACAAATAATAAAATTAAGGGCGCAATTTTCAGATTATCCTATTAAGGTTTTCGCCTTGATAATGCTAGAGAATTTGCACCCCAAGCTTTTGATTATTATTGCTTTTCAATTGGGATAAGAATTGAACATCATGTTCCTCATGTTCATACTCAAAATGGCCTTGCAGAGTCATTTATTAAGTGCCTACAATTGATTAGCAAGACCACTACTTATGAAAACTAAGTTGCCCACTACTGTTTGAGGTCATGCTATCTTACATGCAACATCACTTGTTCGTCTCAGACCGACTCATTATAATAAATACTCTCCGTCACAATTGGTGTTTGGTCATGAACCAAATATTGCTCATCTACGAATTTTTGGATATGTTGTACATGTGCCAGTAGCACCACCTTAGCGCACTAAGATGAGCCTCCAAAGAAGGTTAGGAATATATTTTGGGTTTGATTCACCCTCCAAAATTTGCTACCTTGAGCCAATAACGGGAGATTTATTCACTACAAGATTTGTAGATTGTTGATTTGATGAACCAAAGTTTCTGGAATTAGGGGGAGAGAAAAAGGAACTTAAAAGTGAAATTGCATAAAAAGTTTCATCATTATCTCATTTTGATCCATGTTCCCCTATGTGTGAACAGGAGATCCAAAAGATCATCCATTTGCAGAATATAGCAAATCAAATGCCAGATGCATTTACTGATTTGAAAAGGATAACTAAGTCACATATCCTTGCAAAAATGTGTCTATCTGAATTGATATTCCAACAGGACCATCTAATAATGTCATAGCTTCTAAATCTCAT
Organism: Solanum raphanifolium; assembly: GCA_036250405.1. Lineage (NCBI taxonomy): Eukaryota > Viridiplantae > Streptophyta > Magnoliopsida > Solanales > Solanaceae > Solanum > Solanum raphanifolium. The sequence goes on along the minus strand of JAJOOE010000523.1, from coordinate 73,396 downwards.
ACACGCCTGAAGCGTGGCAGACCATTGGGTTCACAGGATAAAAATCCTAGAAAAAGAAGTACAAAAAATGACAGTATAAAAGAATCCCACGAAGAGATTCAAGATCTGATTAGTCATGATATTTATGAAGAAATCAATGACCCTGAGACTCAAGTGAATGAAAAACTATCAATAAGTTCTTCGGATAATGGGATAAAGTTGAATCGATCAAAAATTATGGTGGATAATGTTTTTGCTTATAACGTTGCACTTAATATTATGCAAGACTATGAAGATCTTGAACCTCTGTCTGTCGAAGAATGTCGACGAAGATGTGATTGGCAAAAATGGCAAGAGGCAATTCAATCAAATTTGAATTCACTTGCTAAACGTGAGGTTGTTGGACCAGTATTCCAAACACCTAATGATGTTAAATCAGTTGGCTATAAATGGGTCTTTGTACGAAAAAGAAATGAGAGAAATGAAATTGTAAGATACAAGGCACGCTTTGTTGCACAAGGACTCTCTCAAAGACCCGGTATCGACTGTGAAGAAACATATTTACCGGTTAAGGATGCAATAACTTTTTGATATCTCATCAGTTTAGCTGCACATGAAAATCTTGAAATTCATCTAATGGATGTGGTTACAGCTTATCTTTACGGTTCACTTGATAATGAAATTTATATGAAAATTCCGGAAGGACTTAAAATGCCTGAAGCATATAGTTCAAATTCTCGGGAAATTTGATCAATCAGATTACAAAAGTCATTATACGGCTTAAAACAATCAGGGCGCAGGTGGTATAATTGCCTCAGTGAGTACTTGATAAAAGAAGATTATATAAACGATGCAATTTTTCCTTGAATTTTTATTAAGAAAACAATATCAGGATTTGTTATTCTTGTTGTTTATGTTTATGATATAAATCTCAATGGAACCTTGAAGAGGTTCAAAAGGCAATTGAATATTTAAAATAATTTGAGATGAAAGACCTTGGAAAGACAAAACTTTGTCTTGGTGTACAAATTGAACATTTAGTAGACGGGGTCTTCATCCATCAATATGCATATATTGAGAAAATTTTAAAACAATTTTACATGGACAAATCACATCCATTCAGTACTCCCATGGTTGTTCGATCAATTGAAGTGAGTAAAGATTCGTTCCGACCTCAAGTAGAGAATGAGGAACCTCTTGGTCCTGAAGTACCTTATCTTAGTGCAATTGGTGCACTTATGTATCTTGCTAATGCTACGAGATCTGGCATAGAATTTTATGTTAATTTGTTAGCAACATATAGTTCTTTCCCTACACGAAGACATTTGAATAGAATTAAACAAATATTGCGATATCTAAAGGGGACTAGTGATATGGGTCTATTTTATACTAACAAATATAGTACGTACATATCTTGTTGGTCGTGCAGATACGGGTTATTTATCTGACCCACATAAAGCTCGATCTCAAATAGGCTATTTGTTTACATACGAATGTACTGTTATATCATGGCAATCTACGAAGCAGTCCATTGTCACTACTTCTTCAAATCATGCTAAGATAATAGCTATTCACGAAGCAAGTAGAGAATGTGTATGGTTGAGATAAGTGATACATTTCATCAAAGAAAAATGTGGTTTGAAGTGTGATGTCAAGGTATCCATAGTGCTCTTTGAAGACAATGTTGCATGCATAGCTCAACTAAGAAAATGCTTTATAAAAAGGAGATAGAACGAAACACATTTCACCAAAATTATTTTTCACACATGATCTTCAGAAGAATGGTGATATTGATATACAACAAATTCATTCAAGTGATAATCCAGCAGATTTATTCACCAAATATTTACCAGCCTCAACTCTTGAGAAGACGCATGGTACACAAGATTGGAATGCGAAAACTTTAGCATCTGAATCGTGGTCTTTATTAGGGGGAGTAAAATACGCGCTGCACTCTTTTTTCCTTAGTCTAGGTTTTGTCCCACTTGGTTTTTCTAGAAAGGTTTTTAATGAGACAGCAAGTAATGCGTATTATAAATGTCTATGTATATTTTTGTTCCTTCAACTTTTCTTTTACATGGACATCCAAGGGGGAGTGTTGTAAAACTAAGGTGGATGTCATGTGAGGCCACCCATTTAATTGTCATCACTTGTCATGCTAAATGGATGTCATGTGGGGCCACCCATTTGAGAAGTGTCATCACTTGGCCAAATGGATAACTTCTTATTGGCCAAGTGTTGATTTGTATATTACTTATTGGCTATAAATAGCCATTAAGATTCACAAATCAAGATATATAGAGATTGTAATAGATTACCCTCTCTCTTTGCGTGTTCTTCTTTTCAATTTAGTTTATTAATATTAGTTCGTTAGCTAGTTATTTCAAAACAGGGCATAATTATTCCTTCTTTGTTATCGAAAAAACTACTTTCAAAAAAATATTTTGTTATGTCTTAAAGTGATTTTTTGGTGTAGTTATTAAGAAAATGTTTTCAATTTCAATCAAATTTTCAACTGAAGATTTGTTCCTACTCACGAAACTTTAGTGTTTTGTTTCTTCTTCTTTTTTCAAATGATATTTATGTCTAAATGTAATTTTAATTTTTAAATACATTTTTTCCAACTTTAATTTTAAATGCTAATACTTCTTATGTCTCATATATTACTTGTCAATGTTACTAAAAATACTTGTAAATTTACATATAAAATCAAAATAGAATTAATTAAAATTTTCTCATTTTACCCTGAAAATTATTTATTCTTAAAACTAAATATTGTTAATCACAACACATAAATGTTGTAAGTTTTGGATTGTGGGTCGTCCATGTGGATCGACCCGACCTGATATGACCTGACCTGAAGTTTTTTTTTTTCGAAAAAAGAGATAAGTACCAATTTGAAAAAGGGATGGGAACAATTACTTTGTAATCCAACGTATACTGATTTCCCCTTTTTAAATGGGTGTTGAACGCTTTTCAGAAAATGAGAGTGAGGAACACAAAAACAGACAAACAAAGGGAGAAACAAAAAAGAAATTTATATCTTCTTCAGTGATATTAACAAAACAAAAGTGAAATTTAGTTTGTGGAAACATAGCTTTGATTCCTTGAGACTCAAAGTTGGACTTGGAGCAACCTTTCACAAGACTTCATTATCATTACGTTGTTGTTAACAGATACACATTCTCGTTCCTGTTACGATAATCTTGTAATGATATGAGAGCCAAGGTTAATTGTTTTATAGTTAAATAATATAATTGTTCACAACTTGAACTCACTTGTTTGCTATTTGAAAGTTTTAGTATCTGATAGTAGATCTAATACTCCTTCAAAAAAAAATTTGGAGAATCAAATTTATTGTTATAAATTGGTTGTTTGAACGTAGAGAAGAAACAGTAAGTTTTTTTTTTCATAAGAGTCGAACAGATATGGTGAAGAAAAGGAAGTAAAAGATATTGCCTAATTTCTACGAGATATAAATTAGAATGACTTTGTTGAATATAAAGAAGTTAATAGTCATTTAAAATAAATAAATAATGATAATAATAATAATAATAATAAAAATAATAAAGTTATCATTTACCAACAAGAATTCTTAATTTAACGTTTCAAGCACACCTCATCCAACTCTAGGTTTCAACGATCGTAAATCAGTATAAAACCCAACAATTGAGTTGGGGTCGAATCTCACAGGGAGCGGTTCGTGTTTCAAATTCAATCAAGAAGTACGAATGTGGTCTAATCAGTCATAGGAATAAAAATTATTGAAAAAGACATTAATCAAATTAAAGGGGAGACACGAGTATAAATGGGGGTTTTTGAGTTTGCAATTATCAACTACACAGTAGTCACGAAAACTTTGAAATAACAATAAGGAGAGGGATTCTCGGGATGCAATCGATTATAGGCAAATTATGATATATGGGTAATTGAAACTACTAGTAAACAACTAAAAATTAGTGAGTAGGCTAGACTATAAGGGAGATAGCTTTCTCTCGAACAACTAGCCCGAAGCAGGTGATTTATTTCGAACATCAACAAAGATGACAATGAAGAACAACCCACACCTTAATTCATCCACTCTTTCGAGCTAGATGGGTAGAATTGGGTATAGGATTTACTCTCTCGAGCTAAATCCAGCTCAACCCAATTCCCACAAATTATTAATCAATAATCTTAGTTCTAGAACATCTCTCTCGAGCAGGCCAAGAACACAAAATTAGAATTGCATTTGCAACTACAATTCATAAATTAAACCACAATTAACGATTCAACTCACTTCAAAATAGCGTTTAAACTAGTAATTAAAAATACTCATAAACTAATTCAACCCATAATCACATGATCACACCCAAAGAATTGAGGTTTTATCCAAGCATCATAAAAAGGTAAAAAATAATTACTGAATTGATTATTCATCAACTGGGTAAGAGTGATTTAGTCTTTACAATGCTTCAATTTGTAGAATGTTCGAAACCCACTTCCAAAATCTCCAAATTGATTATCTAAAATTCTTCAAAACTATCAAAAACTAGAGAGAAAAGTGTTATGAGCTAAATTTGTATTGTTCCATACTCAAAACTTACTCAGCATTCCTCTCTTGCTCAAATAAAATATTCAAAATCTAATTTGTAGGTGCCAAAAATAAGCCACAAAGGGCCGTTTGGCGAAGTAAGTCGAGATCACCGAACCACTCGGTGAGCTGTCGTTTGATCTCTTCCGTCGTCTTTTCACCTTGGTACTCAGCATCCTCAAGTTCTATAACTTTGGGCGATCTCTCTATGCATCGTGGAACTGTTCGACGATCCACTGACTGCTCCTTTTCATCGCCGACTTCGTTTCTTCCTACAGGGCTTGGCACACTGGAACTTTAGGTGGTCAGATTAGCCACTCGATGACATGCCAAGTGCTCTTGGCAATCCTCAAGCTCGCCCTTCTTCATTCCTTCAGCTTGTTTTGTTCCTTTTTGCCTGTTAGTGTCCTTGCTTTGCTCCTCAATCCAGATACCTGAAAATCAAGGCTTTAGCATCAGTCTATGGCACAAATTAAGCATTTGAGGACACTAAATCTATATAAACAAAGCCTCAAATAAGTCCAAATCTAGGACTCATCAACACCCCCAACTTATACTTTTGTTTGTCCTCAAGTAAAACTCAAGAACAGTCGTTCAAAAAGGATGTCTCAAATAGTGTTGCATAAGACTCAACATGAATGCACACAACAAGATTCAACTTACTCATGCAATGATCAATTGTGCACTAAAAGATTCAAATTGTGACTCGCCATTATAAAATATGCTCAAGTTCGCAATACTTGCTTCAAATGCAAGTTCAAGCTCAACAAAGGTACTCAAATACCCTCACAACAAAGATGATTTTCTATTCACACAAAGATCTTCAACAATTTATAGTTCTGGAATCACATACGACTGTCACACTCACAAAGATGAACACATGCATGACTTCACCCATAGGTTTGCCCTTATTTTCCAATCAACATTCGTTTCAGCTCACTCAAGATCACAAAGGTCTTTTCAAGGCTTGTAACGGGGCTGAGTGTAAAGGTATGGTCATTTAGGCTGAGTGACTGTCACCCTCATGAAGTGTGGTCTGAACATCACTTTCTTTCTTTTCTTTAACATTTTGATCATGCTCACAATTCACCCCATTATTCAACTTCAAATGGATTACCGGATACCCCATTTCTTTTGTAAGTTCCACTACTTTATTTCACAACTTTTTCTTTTGCTTTCTTCTTTTCTTTTCTTTTTTACATGGATGGGTTCCATCTTTTCAAAAACCATTGCTCAAAGGGGAATTTTTCACACTTCTTGATTCACCCCCAACTTAGGCTTTATTGGCTATTCAAACAAACCACACTTCATGAGAGTTATGGGTGAATGGATAAACAGGGGTCACAATTGTTCAAGTTTTTTCCAAGAAAATGATAAGGCTTAAGAGGGTTCAAGCAAGGTTCACACATCTCACAAGGCTGGCCACAAAAGAGGTATAATGTCAATTTGTTTCACTTTTCAAAATTGTTGCCTAAGATCATTTCAAGAGCTTGCATCACTTAGTCAACCGGACCAACAGGGAAAATTCTAGGTGTCATCGCACACAATATTCAAGGTAATCTCTGTCACGTCCCAAATCCCATTAAGACGGACAGGCACCCAATGCCCTCTAGGCCCGAGAGAACCAACCTGTAACCTGTGTTTACTACGCATATAACTATGACAATCTTGTGACAAGTTCACATAGGATGCAGCAATACGAACCAACATAAGTGGACCCAAAACTTATATACAAGACTTGGCCGTTGAGGCCACAACTTGTTAAGACGCAACTGAACCACAAACATAAGTCTACAAAGCCTCTAAAAGATAGAAAACCTTAGAGTAGGTCGGGACAGACCCCGCCTTACTCTTAACTATGATACAATACCCAAAATGAATCTACCAAAGACTTAGTAAAGCTTCGAATCAATCTGGAGCCCACCAAAAGTAGTTGAGTGTTGTGTGCTTCTACCGAAGAGGTCTACTAGCTAAAGTACCTGTGCTTGCAGCATGAAATGCAGCGTCCCCCGTGAGGGACGTCAGTACGAGAAAATGTACTGAATATGTAAGGCAATAACATATATAAAATAAGAGTTCGAATTAAACCAAGTATCAATATATGTGTGCATAAATCAGAACAGAAGACCACCTTTGTTAACTCTTGTGGGATCATGTATGTTACATTCTTGTCTTTACCTTTCTGTGTGTTATGATTTTTATAAGGCCTATGATGCGAATGACCAGCTGATCAGTGGTAGAAGAGGATGACCCATGCTAGGCATTTTAACTGCTGGGATGCGGTCCTCATAATTACACAAATTGGGATCGGCCCATGCTAGGCTTACTCCCCTGAGCTGCCACCCTTCTATACCAATTGGGATCAGCCCATGCTAGGCTTCCGCCCCTGAGCTACCACCCTTAATTATACAGATTACTTTACTTAGATTCTTTAATCTTTGAGATTGCTGTTTTGGTGGTCATAATCATTTTTTATATTTGGGACTATGAACCAGTAGTAGAAGACATGAAAATAATACTTCAAGGCAGTAACAATGACATAAGGAGCTATGTAACATCAATGCATTACTTGTGAGCTTAAATGACACAATTGACTTCAACTGACTAAGAGGAGGATTCACCAAACTTGCTTTTGCAAATACCATTTCTATACCAGCACATAGGAGGATAATTACACAAGTATAGAGTACTAAACATATAATGAAGTAATTCTATACACTAAGGAGAGGGGGAAATTATTGTTAGCTATTTGGAGATCATACGATGCCACTATGTTTCCTTTACTAGGAATAGAACTTAGGAAATTCACTTATTGATAATAATCTCAAGTATCAGATTTCATGCCGAAGAATATTGAATCGAATAGCCTTACATACCTTATCTTCTGATCAATACAACTATCACGATTCATCCTCCCCTTTCAGGTTTTAATCTACAATATAAGTCATGATAAATTTAAATTAGCAGCTATCACACCGTGAGCCTCATAAAACAATAGCTAACTTTTGACGGATAATGAGCCCATACAACCCTTAAAACAATATGTATCACCACACCCTCCTTCTCTGCCCAATACATACATTATATATCCTTTTCCAAGATTAGCCAAACTGCACCAACAACAATACACATAAAGCAGCCTCAAGTATTCTTTATCATACAACCAATTATTGAACTCACCACCCCATTGAGTTCTTTATGACAACACACCCATAATTCCTCACTCAAACTCATACATAAGGAGGAAGAAAATGGAGCAGTCACCTTACCTCAATTTTTGCAACTTCTCCTTATAACTTGAATTCCTCTAGAACTTCAACTTCCCTTCACACTTAAACCAAAGAAGAAGAGAAAAGTATCTTAATAACCAAGAAAGTAAGCAGTAGCTTCTGGAAATATTATACCTTTATACCTATCCTTGAGCATGAATAACATGTTTTCCTAATCATCCATGGGAGAATTAAGCTAAATCCATAAGTGTTTTCACTTACCTTGTCTTGCAGAGATGAGGATTTCTTCAAGAACCCTAGCAGAACTTTAAGGCTGCTGCTTAATCCTTAAGAGAAAAGAGAGAGAAAGAGATGGAGCTAATCCTCAATAATGTGTGTTAAAATGAGTGAGAATAGCAGCCAATATATCTTTATATTGAGCTTTCTTCACCTTTAAGAATATCCACTAGAAAGCTTCATTTTCAACCACTAATTGGTCAAGTATGTGATGCACCTACTTATGTATATCAAGCAGCTCAAAAGGTCAAACTAGGTGATGCACCTACTAGCTTTCACTTAGGCTTAAGTATATTGGGCCTTGGCAAATTTGGCTGCTGGGCTTTAATTTCATTTTGTTTTATTTACCATAGTTTGGGCCTCAAGTGAGTCCATTAGCATAGGCCCGAATCTGATCCATAAACCTTGGCATTTTTAACTAGATCCATATAGCTCAAGTAAGTGATGCACCTACTTGTCACCTACTAGCTTAGTTAAGTCAAGCAAGTAGGTCACATATTTTATTCCATTATCTAATTATTTATCTCTTTTTCTTTAACTTAGCACTTAACTTTCAACTTTAAGCTCAATTACCACCTTCCCGTCTCGAGTTTAAATACTTTCGTTGGAGTTATAACTTGCGGTACACATGCTGCAACGTGCAAGCCATCACATCACCTTCCGAGCTAGTTTAAACCAACGCTAATCATATAAGAAACATGGTCCCTCACCTATACTATAAGGCTATGTCAAGTATCACAAGAATAGAATAAGCATATGCATAATACGGGTTTGTTACAATCTCATCACACAAGGCATTGGCACCAATATCAAACAAGACTTCAGACTTTCTAGCTAGTGTGCAATGTTCATCACAAAAGACTCATTCGATAATCAGGTAGTCACAACGAGATGAAAAAAGTTCACATATTGTCTATGCAACTTCATTGGCCTCATCGTAGCCGCACATTCATTTCGTTCGATTAAGAGCACTATTCAAGTCATCGGTATTGATCATAACCGATACTCAAATTTGCATAAGAACAGCCACAATCACAACAATAAAGGTGGCACAAATTTTCAAAATAGGGTCAAAACCATTTCCATTCAAAACAAGGAGCCACAAGCTCAAACATCCACAAGATTCAGATTCAAACACAATCAAAACATAAATATAGATCATAAAGCCCAATATATACAAACAAAAATGTAATCACAAGAGGTAGGTATGGAAATACCTCACCTTATCCACAAAAGAAAAGCAGTTGTCCTCAAATGCAACCAACAAAAACAACAGAGAGAGGTAAACAGAATGATCATGTCTACTCAGTCACTCCATCTGTTGAGGCATCAATGCCCGGGGCAACACTCTGGGATTGGGCATCAGTGCCCGGTGCAATATCAACACTAGCTTCACTGGAGCCTGCCTTGGAGGTATCTATCAATGATATCTGAATGAATGAATGTACTATCGTCTCCTCAAAATCAGGCAGGTCCCCATAAATGGTCACCTCCTAAACATCGAGATGCTCCTCATCTGTCTCTGCCTCTGACTCAACAGTAGCCACATCCTCCATAGTCTCATCTTCAGTGGTAGCCGGAGGCATCTCAGAAATGGCCGGGACATCTGCACCCGGAACATCAGGAACCTCTGTTGACTCAAACAGTGAAGTTCAGTCTAAGGACTTCAGATGGTCCACATCTTTCCTCAACTCGGAAACCTCGGCTTTCAAAGCCGTAACCTCAGTAGTAACCTCATGTCCTCTCTCACAAATCTCTTCTCTCACCGTGAGAGCATCAATAGATGTCCGGAGGGGTGTCAAAGTAGCTGCAATGGCTCGCTCAATCATCCAGGGCACTTCGGCCTCTAGCCGGGAAGCCTGCACATCGGCAAAATGGGCTAAGTGACCCATCTTGAGGAGCATGGCCTGAGTGATCGGAGTTCTCGAGGTAGTGGTACCTGAAGTAGCTCTAGGAGGTTGGGAGGAAGTAGAAGAACCTGGGGCATGGGAAAGAGTTGAAGTAGATGTACCTGAAGGCCTAGAGGCCGAAGTAGGCAAAACTACATTTCCAGGTATAGAGTCAGCATCAACCTCCGAAGATGTGTCCACCGGAGCTACTCTCCTCCTATCCACCTCATCCTGTGTGTACTCGATCTCTATGCGCCAAATCTCGGTGGAGGATGTAGGTGTAACCTCAACATCCATCTTCTCGTCAAGAAGACCTTCAGCCCGCCGACACAACTATGTAAAAAGCACTAGGAATGGAAGGGATGTCTGGCCCTCATGGCCATCTCCTGCTCTATAATTAACCCCAATTTGATACTACTCCTGGCTACGATTGATCCGAGACAGGCCGCATTTGGGTGGCGAAGAATAGACTCATTATGTGATGGCATGATGGAGCTACTGATGAACCCAAACCAGCACTGAGCTGCTATGTTCAAGTATTTCTTCTCAATAGGGACTCCGGCGTCAATCCACCTCGGGGTGGTGTCAGAAATAAGGGGATCTAGATATCCATTTAGGTCATTCAGAGTTGTCGCGGTAGCCAAACTCGGGTAGTCAAAATCTGAAACTCTATCAAATACAACATTGATATAGTCGTTGTTGCATCTCACAGTCCTCCCCCAGATCACCACAGACTCCACTAGTCTGAAGGCACTTGCCTTCTTCTTTCCCTTGGGTACCAAATCACTATAAGTCGTGTTAAACTCCCGGACCCATGTAGGAATGTACGGGCCACGGGGCCTGGTGAAGATCTCAAACCTATGGTACCGGAGAGTGTCCCACGCATTAGGGTGCCTATCCACTACACCATTCGTGGACAACATCTTCTCTTCCAGGATGGTCCTCAATCCTTCGGCCTTTACCCCGTTGAGTAACCAGAGAGGAGGACCCTGAACTAGTGGCGCTGGAACCACTGTCTGTGACGGAGCTGACACTATATCTCCAGTAAGGGGGGTAGACTCTAAAATCTTAGGCGGATCTTGACGAGCCTTTGCACGAATCTTCGCTCGTCAGGTCTGTAGTAATTGGTCATCCTCAGGCTCGGAGAATGAGGCCTGAGAATCAAAAGATTCCCCATCACTATCGGAGTTGTGCTCCGGTCTCTCAGCTATAGGCGTTTTTCCCTTGCCTTTGCCTCCCTTCGGCGGTGCTTTCTTGCCCTTTTTGGCGGAAGCAGTTGCTCCCTCATTTATTACAATTCCCCGTGCTCGTTTGCGGGGCGACATGCCACTTTCATCCCAATTTGTCCTAGCCATATCTGCAAAACACATAAAAAATTGTTAGAAGTCATTCAAGAGAGTTGCAGAAATCAAGTTGCAAAAAGACTCGCCAAACCAATCGGCGAGTTGCAGAGTCACTTAGGCGAGCCAAATCAGGCTCGCTGAAAGGAACAGCTTGAAAAATTTCCAGAAATCAGGCATGTCGGTGATGTTCAAGGCCCTTCGGGAAATCACCGACACCACTCGGTGAGCTCAGACTAGGCCGCCGAATATTACAATGTGTTTTAGGGGTTAGGGGAGTAGAAAGGGCTATCAAAGGAACCTTTCGGTAAATCGCTGAGTGAACTCGGCGAGCTCAGGCTTCCCGCCGAGAGTTTTAAACTTTATTCAACCGAAACAAGAAATTAAGGGCAATCGAAGGGGGACATAAGCAAACCGCCGAACCGTTCGACGAGCTCGACCCAACTCGTCAAACTGTCCAACGTGCCAATTTTTAACCCTGTTTCCCAAAAACAAGCCCACATCTCCCAAAATCAAAATCAAACACAAACAACACTCAATTCAAACCAGACCCATAGGACCCATGCCTTCAGGTACTCAGACTTCCCCAGATTTGGCCAAAATTGGCCATTTGACGACTTTTTCCCTTAAGAATAACGTCAAACGCTCCATCATTAAGCAAATTACGTCATTTGGCTCAATTCGGGGTTACTCAGATTTCACCCCACTAAACCCAATACAAGTTAACTGCAACCTAACAATTTAGAATCAATTTTAGCGCATTAAACATGGGGATTCATCATTTTAAGCATTTAGGCATAAGTTCGAAACACAAAATAGGCAATCCAACACATAAAACATGATTTCAACAATTACCCAACACAAAATAACACATATTTATCGAAACCATTCAAATTCAACCATTAATTGAAGGTGCGGGGTTTGAAAAACCAACCTGAATGCCGAATTGAGAATTTGATACGCTAGGCGGCAAAATAATCCAAATCCGAACACGAGATCAAGAACAAAAAATGAATAAAAATAGCAAAGTACGGAAAATTTTAAGTGCGGGTGAGAGTTTACGTGGTTAGAAATAAAAGAATATGAAAGATTTTGAAATTTTAAACTGTTTGGCCCTTTAAAACCTTTCAGTTCGCGGCACTTTCAGCGGTATTAGTTGACTACGCCAAACCACTCAGCGATGCGCCGAGTAGTGACTTACCTCGCCGAGTTTTACAGGACCTCCAGTCAATTTGGGGGTCCAAACGGTAGACAAAATCAGGCTCGCCGACCTGTTCAGCGAGTCGGTAATTCATCAATTGGCTCACCGAGTTTTACAAACTTCCACTTCATGTTTTATAGGTCCAACGGCGGTCCAAGTCGGGCTCGCCGACCTCTTCGGCTTGTACCCGACTAGAGTCTTGGCTTGCCAAACCACCTATTTTCAAACACTCTTCACTTTTTAACCTGCACAATCAACACCTGTTATTCAAAATCAAACTTAAAACATTAAAAACTTGGGTTGCCTCCCAAGAAGCGCCTAAGTTAATGTCGTGGCACAACATAAGTACCCATTCAAGCTTCATTTTTGGGGTTTGCCATTGTATCGCTAGGCAACCCCCTTTGTTGTCTTGGATTCAAATGTGACGAAATTTGACCCATTTAGGTCTCCAGCTGCTTAATTGAGATTGAGTGAGAGGTCACCGTCTGATTGGGAGTCGAGACATCCTCTTTCATCTCCTTCAACACTTTGTCGGACCCTTCAACTTTGGTAAGAATGCGTGAGAGCATATCTTCTGTCCAGCCACCTTCAGAGTCCTTAGGCTTTTGACGCTCATGGAGAGGAACATACTTATCATTTTCCCCCTCTCTTTCTTTCCAAGTGGCATTACAATCATGCCATTCTCTGTCACGGTCTCTCCAGCCCTCATCTCTATTACATCCTTGATTACCACCCGGCCTTAGGTAGTTAGCACGATAACCTCCTCCTTGATTGGCTAGGAAGTTTACTTCCTCATTGTACAGCTCTTCAAACCATGCTTCATTGAGGTTCACACCACCAACACCCACAACATTTACACTCTTTGCACCAGCACCCATGACATTTTTAGCCAAGATATGCAATTGGGTCATCATTTTTGCCATGTTTTGGTTTCTCTTTTGATCCTTTTTTATCTGCTCTTTTGTCATTTTATAAGTAAGAGGAAAGACTTGGTCTTCTCGAGTGTACCATGTCCTGTTAATCTTGGTCATGCAATCAAGGAGTTGGGACGCTATTGCATAGTGTTGTTGTATTATACCACCCGGAGAAAGTTGATCAACTACTCATTTGTTTATTGAATCGAGGCCTCTATAGAAATATTGCAGCAACACATTATCTGGAAGTCCATGAGTTAGGAACTGAAGCACCAGCTTCTTAAATCTCAATCACGTCTCATGTATGGGCTCTCCTTCCAAACGTTTGAATCCTTGGATGTTGTCCCTAGGAGTTATCATCTTCGAAGGGGGAAAGAATCGCACTTGGAATGCAGTAGTAAGCTCGTCCCATAAAGTGATAGAATCTCTTGGCAACTCCGCAAACCACTTGCTTACCTCGCCCATCAGAGAAAATAGGAACAACCTCAGACAGACCGTTTCTTGCAATATGTTCTTAAATGAGAACGGTTCACAGACATCAACAAAATTTAAGATATGCTCATGGGGATCCTCATGAGCCAGCTCCCCAAACAATCCTTTCAATTGTAGGAGCTGAAGCATTGTGTTTGTGATGTGAAAAAATGTGTTTCCTTTAGCCAGAGGCAAACGAATGGCACCTACACCACCCACTTGGTTTGGGTCATTGAGGTTTCCAATGTCGTCTTGGTGGCCCACTTGGCTGCCATTACTTCTGTTGACGCTCATCTCCTCCTCTGTTTTAACACAAGCAACACAAAACTAAAACTAAAATAAGTAGATTCAACTATAACTAAAAAGAACACAATTCAACTTCACCAAAAGAATTTCAAACAACACCACTCCCCGACAACGACACCATTGTGATTTAACGTTTCAAGCACAACTCATCCAATACTAGGTGTCAACGATCGTAAATCAGTATAAAACCCAACAATTGAGTTGTGGTCAAATCCCACAAGGAGCGGTACGTGTTTCAAATTAAATCAAGAAGTACGAATGTGGTCTAATTAGTCATAGGAATATAAATTATTGAAAAAGACATTAATCAAATTAAAGGGGTGACACGAGTGTCAGATGGAGGGTTTTGAGTTTGCAGTTATCAACTTCACAGCAGTCACAAAAATATCAAAATAACAATAGGGAGAGGGATTCTTGGGATGTGATCGATTATACGCAAATTACGATATATGGGTAGTTGAAACTACTAATAAACAAGTAAAAATCAGTAAGTAGGCTAGACTATAAGGGTGATAGCTTTCTCTCGAACATCTAGCCCGAAGCAGGTGATTTATTTCGAACATCAATAAGCATGACAATGAAGAACAACCCACGCCTTAATTCATCCACTCTTTCGAGCTAGATGGGTAGAATTGGGTATAGGATTTAGCTCGAGATCCAGCTCAACCCAATGCCCACAAATTATTAATCAATAATCTTAGTTCTAGAACCTCTCTCTCGAGCAGTCCAAGAACACAAAATTAGAACTGCATTTGCAACTACAATTCATAAATTAAACCACAATTAATGATTAAACTCACTTCAAAATAGCAGTTAAACTAGTAATTAACAATACCCATAAACTAACTCAACCCATAATCACATGAGCACACCCTAAGAATTGGGTTTTAGCCAAGCATCATAAAAAGGTAAAAACAATTACCGAATCGATTATCCATCAACTAGGTAAGAGTGATTTAGTCTTTATAATGCTTCAATTTGTAGAATATTCGAAACCCACTTCCAAAATCTCCAAATTGAATCTCTAAAACTCTTCAAAACTATCAAAAACTAGAGAGAAAAGTGTTCTGAGCTAAATTGGTATTGTTCCACACTCAAAACTTACTCAACATTCCTCTCTTCCTCAAATAAAATATAATTTATAGGTGCAAAAAATAAGCCACAAAGGGTCGTTTGGTGAAGTAAGTCGGGATCGCCGAACCACTCGGTGAGCCGCCCTTTGATATCTTCCATCGCCTTTTCACCTTACCACTCAGCATCCTCAAGTTCTGTAACTTTAGGAGATCTGTCTATGCATCGCGGAACCACTCGGCGATCCGCCAACTGCTACTTTTCATCACCAACTTGGTTTCTTCCTTCAGGATTTGGCACACTGGAACTTTAGGCGGTTAGATTAGCCATTCCGCGACAGGCCAAGTGGTCTTGGCAATCCTCAGGCTCGCCGTTCTTCAGTCCTTCAGCTTGTTTTGTTCCTTTTTGCATGTTAGTGTCCTTGCTTTGCTCCTCAATCCATATACCTGAAAATCAAGGCTTTAGTTTCAATATATGGTACAAATTAAGCATTTGAGAACACTAAATCTATATAAACAAATCCCCAAATGAGTCCAAATCTAGGACTCATCAATTCTCCTTTTTTTTATTTTTTTATTTTTTTATTTTTTTATTTTTTTATTTTTTTTACTTGTAGTACTACTTCAAATTGTAGTACAACTCTTCATTTTAAAAAAAAGGAAGAAAAATGTGTGGCCTCTTTAAAAAAGAAAAAAGGTAATTGATTTTGTTGTACTTGTTATGAGAAAGTAGTTAGTACTCTCTATTTTTTTGTATTTGTTGAAAGAGTCAACATGGGCTTTAATTATTATTTTTAAATACTATTTAAAAAGGGACAAAAAGAGTAATGTGACATGTTTGTTCATTAAAATATTTAATTTTGAAAAAAACGCGTTCAGTTTCTTTTAGGAATATGAAGTGTTACTTCTCCTTTTATAAAGAAATAATATAGCATCTATTGTGACTTTAAGTATTATTTATTTTGAAAATCTCATATACATCAAGTCACTTCATTTTTTTATATATTATTTTTTAAGGGGATTAATATAATACTGATAGGGTTTGTACTTTATAAATAACCATATGTATATTTATGTGTGGAAATATATTATGGTTTTGAAAAATAATTAAATTGGTCTTGTAATAATTCTCTTAGAACTCTTTTTTAATAAATCACTTTGCCCTCTACTAGAAATTTGTAACATATGTTGTCACATTAAATGATTTTTAACCATATTTTTCTAATTTTTTGTTTTCATTTCAAATATGGATGAACGGGAACATGCTCTAATAGCTCCAAGTGGGAGTGGTATTAATAGAGGAGAAAAAAATAAATGGTAGAAGGATGCGACACAAAAGGATCAAAATAGAAAATGATGTAGATTCGGAGCCGAAAGTCATAAGAAATGACTCAAGGATACTGCAAAATCAGAACAATAAAAGAGCATGTAAAAAAGAAGGAAAAAGATTATTTGAAGAGTTCAAAAATATCAAAATGGACTTGTCTGACCAATTACCCAATTTCTGCGAAAAAAAATTGGATTAAAATTAATCAAATTTATAACTATTACGTCTATGTTGAAGATTACGTTGGATTAGGTATTTTGTACAATTCCTTACTAGATTATTGGCAGAAGGAACTAGCAGACATCTATCATGAATTTGGTCCTAACGAACCATTATGGAGGTTCACAGTGAATTTTGAAGCTAGATGGCCAGCGTGATCACATAGAATCGCAATCTAGTATTTAAGTGTTTATTTTGATTTTGCATAATATGTAATGAACACCGTTGATTACGTTTTAATATGAATATATGTGTTCCATCCTATTTTGAATTGGTGTGTTGTTATTTTTTTATGCATTATCATATGGTGTTAATTATTAAACATATAAATACTTGTGATTATGGGCCTAAATATATTAGAATACAAATTAAGAAATCAATTACAATTTTTAATTAAATATTTAATTTGTAGGCGATGATTGGATGCTTACGTGTCCTTTCGATTTTACATTAAATATGAAACCTTTATGAGAATTAATTTGCTTGAATGTGTATTTCACGTGCAAAATTGATTTAGAATTCTTGTCTTTTATCTCTCCAAACAGACATGGCATCAAAAAGCATTATAGCTAACTTAAACAAAGGTGAAAAACTGAACGGTGACAATTACAACATATGGAGTTGTAAAATATGGTATGTACTGGAAGAGCAAAATGCTATGAAAGATATAGATCATGTTTTGAATCAACCAGAAGAGAGAAATAATGCACAACACAGATGAGACCTTGAAACTTATAAAGCTTGGAAAAAGGCTAATTCCACTGCACACGGAATAACAGTTAGTTCTGTGATTGATGACCTCATACATGAATCTGAGGAATTTCCTACTGCTCATGTTATGTGGGCACATCTGTGAGGAACATATGGGGTACATTAGTAGCCGCCTCTGACAGTTGACTATCAAATTTGACACTTACAAGAAGCGTCATGATCAAAATATCAAACAACACCTTAGGGTGATATCAAACATGATAGCTTAACTCAAGAGTGTTGATCATATTCTTTCAGATGAACAACAAATCCAGACAGTGATTCTGTCTCTTCCCAATAATTAGGAACATTTAAAGGTCAACTTGACCTATGATAGTATCAAAATATTTTCTGATGTTGCTCGTCATGTGGAACTTGGAGATGAGCGGCTTGGTGCTACTAAAACTGTTTCTAATGCCTTGTGGCAGAGTCAAGTGGTACAAAATCTTCAAGCTTAAAGTGGAAGAAGAATTGGAAAAGAAATGAAAAAGACAAAGAGAACGGAGAAGGACCCTCCAAGAAAAAGAAGAAGCTAAATTCCAAGAAGGGAAAAGATTTTTTTAAGAAAAGAGACAATAGCTAAATGAAGTGCGACAATTGTCAAGTGTTGGGGCATTTTGCTCGTGAATGTACTGAGCCGAAAAAGGTAGCATTTCTAAACGCATCTCTAGGTGCTACATATGTTTCTAGCACTTATTTACTAACTGAATCTTATCATATGTGGATGGTAGACTCATGATCCACCGACCACGTGAGTCGAGATCAAGAAGCGTTAGTGGAGTTTCGTCGAGTTTCATCTAAATCAAGGTGAATCTACGTAGGAAATAATGTAAAACTAGATGTCAAAGGGATAGGCACTTGCAAAGTGGACTTGTGTGGTGGTCGTTCTTTGATGTTGTACGACGTCATATATGCTCCAGAGATTCAGTGAAACTTAGTATTTGTGTCTGTTCTTTTAAATGTTGATTTTGATTTATTTTTTTAGTCGTAATGGTGTTAGAATAACTCTAGATAATGTTTTATATGATTTTAGACTTCGTTATGATCATTTTAACGTTTTAGATTGTAATCCTTCAACTTAAGGCTATTATGTTGACCGTTGTGTAATGGCATGTTATTCAAGTAACAATGATATTCATGTTATTATACAACATGCAATATTAGGTCACATAGGGCAAGATCGAATGAATAGGTTGGCAAAGGAAGAGCATTTAGGTTCTTTCACCAAAATTGATATGCTAACTTGTGAAAATTGTCTTGCTGGAAATATTACACGTAAACCATTTGGAAAGGCTAAAAGAGCAGAGTTTTCACTTCAATTAATCAATTATGATATTTGTGGTCCAATGAATGTGAAGGCAATTAGGTCTGGTGCTACAGACTTCATTACATTTATTGATGATTTCACGCGTTTTGGTTATGTCTATTTGATTTCTCATAAATCTGAAGCACTTCAGTGCTTTAAAAGAGATATAAATGAAGTTGAAAATTAATTAGATAAAAGCATAAAGGCTTTAAGAACCAATCGAGGACGTGAATATTTGTCAAAATAATTTAAAGAACTATGTACTAAAAATGGTATTATCAGACAATTAACTACTCTTTATATACCCCAACAAAAGGGTGTAGCTGAAAGAAGGAATAAAACATTATTAGACATGGTTAGGTCAATGATAGCGCATGCAAATTTATCTATCTCTTTCTGGGGAGATGCATTATTGATTGCGGCCCACATATTGAACAAAGTGCCTTCTAAATCAGTGTCTATCACTCCTTATAAACTTTGGACTGGTCATATAACAAACCTGAATGATCTACAAGCATAGGGGTTGTGCAACATATATTAAAGATCATTTTGGTGAGTTTGGTAAACTAAGTCTAAAAGAAAAGAAATGCATCTTTATAAGGTACTCTGAACGCTCCAAAAGATATGTGTGCATTGATGAACTAAAAGATGAAAGTATTACTGGAATAGTATCACGAGATGTCAGATTTTTGGAAAATGATTTTCCCAAAAAAGTGAAATAGATGAAGGTAAGTCTCTCTACGAAATGTTGACTTCAGAAGATCAGGTAGTGTCGTAAGATCTACTTGATAACTCAAATGATCAAGAAATGATACCTGGTCCAAGTGAGAGTTATGAATCCCAAAATCCTATAGAGGAATATGAACTTCAATTACATAAGAGTCTAAGCAAAGGCGTACCTAAACGATCTTATGATATTGAGAATTATGTTTTCTTGGTATCTCCTACAGAATTGGATGAACCTAATTTTGTAAATGGGGTCTTATCAAGCCCTAAAAGGGATGAATGGTTAAAAGCGATGAAAGAAGAATTAGAGTCCATGAAAACCAACAAAGTTTGGGATCTAGTTGACCTTTCTAAGGAACGTAAAGCTATTGGGAATAAATGGATTCTTAAAGATAATGCAAATCGGATTGGTCAATAGAAATACACAAAACACGATTGGTGGCAAAAGGTTTTACTCAAGAAGTTGAAATAAACTATGAGAAAACGTTTTCACTAGTTGTAAAGTTTACCTCCATATGATTACTTTTAGCTATTGTTGCACATTTAGATCTAGAATTACACCAAATGGATGTGAAGACCACTTTTCTCAATGGAGAATTATATGAGAAAATCTACATGGAACAACCAGTAGGTTTCGTTGTTAAAGGTCAGGAAAAGAAAGTTTGTAAATTGAAAAGATCAATTTATGGCCTTAAGCAATCTTGCTGAGATTTCATAAGGAGGTGATGTCATTTGATTTCACCATGATCGATTAAAACCATTGCATCTATGTGAAAAAGCCCAATAGAAATTTTGTAGTTCTTTCTCTTTACGCAGATGATATTTTATTAGCTGGAAATAATTTGAAGTATGTGAAAATTGTCAAGTAATGGCTTTCGAAATCATTTGATGTGAAAGATATGGGTGAAGCAGACTATATATTGGGTGTTAAGATCCAAATAGATCATTCCAAGAAATTTTTGAGTTTATCTCAAGAAACTTATATTAAGAAAATATTGGAACGTTTTCGAATGAATAGTTGCAAATCCATGGATACTCTTGTAGCAAGCGGTGAAACTTTAAGCCTTGAAATATGTCCAAAGACTGAAAAAGAAAAGGAAGACATATCTTGAGTTCCTTATTCTAGTGTTGTTGGGAGTTTGATGTATGATATGATTTGTACTCACCCAGACATTTTTTATGACGTGAGTCTGGTTAGCAGGTATCAATTCAATCCCGAAAGAGATCATTGGAAAGCAGTAAGCAAAATATTCAGATACCTGAAGAGAACTGCGGATCATACACTATGTTATAGTGGATCTAATTTATTCATAAGAGGTTATACAGATGCTGATTAGGCTGGTGACCGGAATGATAGAAAATCAACATCCGGTTATGCTTTCTTACTAAATGGTAGTGCTATTTCATGGAAAAGTAAGAAGAAAACTTGCACAACCATGGAATCTGAATTCGTGGCTTGTGCGTATGCAGTACAAGAAGTTGTTTGGTTAAAGAGATTCTTTGAACATTTGAGTATTGCAAAGAATTCTAAGGGTCTCATGATTCTATATTGTGATAGTCAAGTGGCTATCGCATACACGAAGGATCCTAAGTATCACAGCAAGACCAAATATGTTGACATCAAGTATAACTTTGTAAGAGACGTAGTGGCAAGTGGAGAAATAACTTTGCAATACATTCGTACACGTGAAATGATAGTTGATCCTTTTACGAATGTCATCTCTAGAGACTTGTTTGAAAAACATGTTAAGGCTCTAGGTTTGCGTAGGATTTAATGATATTTCAATATTGTAAAATAACTTGATTGTTATAATATTCTCTTCTATATAATCTATTGAATTTATGTTCAAATGCGGTATGCATGTGATATTTTGTAAGAAATAAAGTGTGTCGAATAAGTCGCGAGATTGGCTCTCTCAACGAGCAATTGCCTCTTACGTCGAGGAACGTGAAGAGATGAGTTTTGGCACCATATTTTGACTTGTTTTATGAGCCAGACAAGTGTTTCTCTAAGAACAAGAGTTTAAGGATCATTGAAGAGAGAAGCTAGGGTTAAACATCTAGAGATGTTTAGACCAAGGTCTGTACGAGGTTGGATAATCGAAAGAATGAGACTCATACACCAATATAAGGTGAAAACATCGTAGCATGGCAACGCAGTGCCTGTCTAGGAAAACAGTTGAATAGGAACAAATAGATTCAAGTAGAAAGAAAAGACAATTAATTGAATAATAAACTTATATACACATGCCAGCTATTGCACTAACCATATTGATATTGAGTGTAATTATGTGTATAAAGTTAAACATGAACTCCAGTTAACATTTTTAAGAGGATGAGGGATCGAATGAGTAACTATCGAAGTAGTGAACGAAGTCTGGGGTATTGTGAGTAATAGTGTCCTTAAATTAATAGTGAATTCTTTCCATATGTGATTGAATTCCTATGTAGGGCTTGTAAAAATCTTGAAGTAAGTCTTGGTACTCACAAGTCGCACGAACTATTTGTCGTATGAATTGTGTGTTTAGTTGATATCATATTGATTTAGGTCTTGTCCACCATGTGCGAAGTGAGAGATGTAAGTTTTGAATTGTGGATCGCTCATGTGGATCAACACTATTTTTTTTCTGAAAAAGAGATAAGTACCAAGTTGAAAAAGGGGTGGAAACATAGCTTTGATTCCTTGAGTCTCAAAGTTGAACTTGGAGCAATCTTTCACAAGACTTCATTATCATTCAGTTGTTGTTAACAGGTACACATTCTCGTTCCTGTTACGATAATCTTACAATTTGAATAGTCCAATAAACTTATAATTAACCGTATTCCTGTTATACGTGTATTTTGATAGATACATACATCAAATATTGCAGAAGCAAGAGTAAGTACATTGTAATTAATATGATAATGAATAAAACTAAAATTCATATATCCTATCAAGATTAGTAAGAGACAAGAAGAAATTTAATTGTTCAAAAAGTTACATGAACTTAAAGATGTTGATGCAATGATAATTAAGAATAGCGATATATTTACAAAGATACAAAGGAAGAAGACGAAAAGAATTACAATGATAATCAACATTAAGTAACTCATAACAAAAACAAAATCACAAAATATTAATGATCCTTCTTTTTGGTGAAACAAATTATAAACTAATTTAATTTTAGCAATCACATAATTGAAAGTAAGAGATACTTACCGTCCGAGCAACTTCTTCTTGCCCTAATGTGACAATTTGATATCAACTTCTATATTTCTTTTCCGTATAAAGATAACTTGTGTTGACTATTGAGATAACAATCAAAACTTGATTTGTATTCTTGACTTGTTCATTTTCATCTATAATTCTTTTCCTTCTTCTTTTATCAATTTTCACATATTATCTATCTATATTTATATATAAATATCATTATTAATAGAAAATGACATCAACAATATTTCTCTCAATACTATATGTATAAGTAAATTGTATGTCGGAAATCTATTCAACTTATTAAAAATTCTATGTATTTAAAGGAGGTGTTCGCTTAAATAAATGGACAAAAGAGTTATGAACATTTAACAATATAATTATTACTTGGAAAAATTACTTCAGATATAAATATATTATAATTGTTTCTAAAATATATTATGCTTGTTTGGTAAGAGATTAACACGATGTATTATAAGTGTATTAAATTTTTTATAAATATATTATTCATCAATAAAAATTATACTATATGAGTTTTATAAGTTGTTCTCTATAATAAGTTGTCCACAATTTTTTCATTTGTGGCTTAAATCCAACCGAACATATTTCTCTTCACTCTTTCTAATCAAACTCATTTTTCATACCGTCTTTCCATTCAATTGCTCACCCCAAGTCCCAACCACATTCTCGATTAAAAAAATATAATATTAAATTCATAAATATAAAATATATGTTTTTTCATATTTCTCACTTCATGATTAATTATATGACATATATTTTTATTTTATATTTATTGAGTATAGTAAAAATAAATGAAATGAAGGGAATATGAAAGCACAAAATATGAAGTGTTTCTCTATGATTGAGAGAAAATATTTCTCCTTCATTAATAATAGAAAGAAAAATTCAAGTGTTTAAATAAGAAAACACGTTTGCTTGTTCTTAAAAGGGTCGGAAAGAGGGACCCTTCGTGTCGTCATCCCCATTCCTTGCTTGGCCCGTCTTCGTCTTCTTCTATAGCTTTGAGTTTGAAAAATGATTGATCAAGAGATTATTTTGATTACTAAATTAGCCAATCCGAACAACTCAGTTCCGAACAGAATTTGCGCGACTTGATTTAGTCTCTTTCGCAAATTTATTTAAGATTTCCATCATTCATTAAGTGATTCTTTTGAAAAGTTACAAACTTTCAGAAACAATCGTACTTAAGTGACTATTCTGGAAGGTTGCAGACTTTCGAAAACAATACTTTGAACTATAAAGTTATACTTTTGATTCCTCATAATTTCAACTAAGAATTTTTTTAATCTTCTTCTTCTGCACAAATAAATTTAGTGTACTTTGCTTCCATTAAGTGGTTCGTTGACAACATTATTTTTGGTATATACCAATATACTGGTTAGTAGAATCATTCTACCTGACAGGATATATTCCTTTAACCTCGAATACTTAATGACAATAATTTCCTTAAGGACACATTGTGCATTCAGTGGACTTGATTTTTTTTCGATATTATTTTGTTTTGTTACAAATTCTATTTTCAATAGTGATTTTAGACTTTTCTTAAAACATACTAAAACTTTGTTGTTTCTTATGAATTTCTGCAAAGTCATTGTTCTAAATGTTTTAGTAATACAAATTAGATAACAATATTAATAACTAAATAAAAAATTTAATTTGATATACTCCTTACTTCCCACTTTAGCTGTTGCTTTTAACTTCTTTTTATATTGGTAATTAAGTAATTTTGGTTAATCACCAACTCAACCTATAACATGTAAGTTGTAACCTACCAGAACAAAGGAATGCTAAACTCAGCTATACTTTGCTAAAAATGCGTTTTAGCATGAAATGGCCGTTAGTCGAAATCTACCACTTTTCACAGGTTCAGAGGGGCCAACAAGATTCGATCACAGGAATTTAGAACACCTACATGTTGGTGAACAAAAATTACCTCGACCGGATCAGAGTAAACAACAATGTCGAATCAGGCCGCCCTTTGCCTTGAAAGAATTCACACACGGCCGCCAGCTTTCCCAAAACAAGGGGAGATCTATTGTTTACTGCTCACAGAAACATCTGACCTATACTATAGTCAAGTCGTTCACCTATCTTTCTTATTTCTTACTCCCTATATCTCATTTTATGTGGCATCATTTGACTTGGCGTCCTAGCGATCAAAGGCAAATATGATTTGAATATTCAAATTCTACACAATTGTAGTCAGCATTTTGTCAACCAACTTAGCCATATATCATAGTTGTGTTACGTACCTTGAATAAATTTGAATCTGCCCACTATTTCTTCTTAATCCAAACACTATATAAATCTTCTCAACTCCCTCCATTTCTCTTACTCACAAAACAAACTTTCATACTATTATTCATCATCGTATATCGCCTATTCTCAACGAAAATTTTGATTTATTGTCAAAAAGGCGAAGAAATAATGGACTTCAAGATTGGTGCAATCCAAAACTCCACTGTTCCTTTCAATTCCCCTGAATCAACACTCGGCCGTCACCTCGCCCGCCGTTTAGTCCAAATCGGAGTAACCGATGTTTTCTCCGTTCCCGGTGACTTTAACTTGACGCTTCTCGATCATCTCGTAGCTGAACCTGAACTTAACCTTATAGGTTGTTGTAATGAGCTAAATGCCGGTTATGCTGCTGATGGATATGCTAGGGCACGGGGTGTTGGGGCTTGTGTAGTTACGTTCACCGTCGGTGGATTAAGTGTTATTAATGCAATTGCTGGTGCTTATAGTGAAAATTTACCATTGATTTGTATTGTTGGTGGACCTAATTCGAATGATTATGGGACTAATAGAATCCTTCATCATACTATTGGGTTACATGATTTTAGTCAGGAGCTTCGTTGTTTTCAAACTGTCACTTGCTACCAGGTAGGTTCATCAATTTTACTACTCCGATGGCCTAATTTATGTGACACAATTAAAATTTCGAGATATAAATTGTACGAACCTGTTGTTTGATTTTTGGATATTTTTTTGTGGGTTTTGCAGGCTGTGTTGAATAATTTAGACGATGCTCATGAACTGATTGATACTGCAATTTCCACATGTTTGAAGGAGAGTAAGCCGGTTTATATTAGCGTAGGATGTAATTTACCCGGGATTCCACATCCTACGTTCAGTTGTGAACCAGTTCCATTTTCCCTCTCTCCAAGGTAAAATATTAGGAAAATTACGCTCTATGTTTACGCCAGGTAGCTCATATATTGAGTTTGTTACCCGGTTTAGCCCATATTTGTGTATAAACCTTTTCTCTACTATTGTACACTTTTATACTAGGTTGATATATTATGTATAATGCTTCCAGATTAAGTAATATGATGGGTTTGGAAGCTGCAGTGGAAGCAGCGGCTGAGTTTTTGAACAGAGCAGTAAAGCCGGTGCTTGTTGCAGGGCAGAATATGCGGGTTGCAAAGGCATGTGATGCTTTTGTTGAGTTGGCTGACAGCTGTGGTTACGCGGTGGCAGTGATGCCAGCCGCTAAAGGTTTGGTTCCGGAACACCATCCACATTTTTTAGGAACTTACTGGGGTGCAGTGAGCACGGCCTTCTGTGCTGAAATCGTTGACTCTGCTGATGCATACTTGTTTGCTGGACCAATTTTTAACGACTATAGCACTGTTGGTTATTCTCTTCTTCTCAAGAAAGAGAAAGCGATCATTGTCCAGCCTGATCGTGTGACAATTGGGAACGGACCTGCATTTGGTTGTGTTCTGATGAGGGATTTCCTTGCTGCATTAGCAAAGAGATTGAAGCATAATCCAACTTCTTATGAGAATTATCATAGGATTTATGTTCCTGATGGACAACCTCTCAAATGCGAGCCTAAGGAGGCATTAAGAGTTAATGTTCTATTTCAGCACATTCAGAATATGTTGTCTGGTGAGAGTGCTGTGATTGCTGAAACGGGGGACTCGTGGTTCAACTGTCAGAAACTGAAATTGCCACAAGGATGCGGGTGAGCACAGAACAAATCAATGCAAATTGCTCTCATTTTGGTATGCATTAAGGATGCATGACAAATCATATTAATGAGTTCTGTCGTTCTTGATTGTCCTTTAGGTATGAGTTCCAAATGCAGTACGGATCTATCGGTTGGTCTGTTGGTGCATCTCTTGGTTACGCACAAGCTGCACCAGACAAACGTGTGATTGCGTGCATCGGTGATGGTAGCTTTCAGGTAATTAAAAGGACTCCATTTGAATTGAATAGAGGAGAATGAATTGTTGGCGTTCCCCGGTGTGTCTAATCCAACTTTTATGGCAAATGAAATACTTGCAGGTGACCGCTCAAGATATTTCAACAATGCTAAGGTGTGGGCAAAGGACCATTATCTTCTTGATGAACAATGTTGGTTATAGAATTGGAGTTGAGATCCATGATGGACCTTACAATGTGATCAAGAATTGGAACTACACAGGATTAGTCGATGCAATCCATAACGGAGAAGGAAAATGTTGGACAACTAAGGTGAGTGGATGTTCAAATTTTCAATCATCACCTTTGTTTTTTAACTCCGAATGTTGAATGAAAGGATTCGTAACGGAACGTCTCTATTGTATGTAGGTTTATTGTGAAGAGGAGTTGGTGGAAGCAATTGAAACAGCAAATGGAGCAAAGAAAGATTGTTTGTGCTTCATTGAAGTGATTGTCCACAAAGATGACACTAGCAAAGAGCTACTTGAATGGGGTTCTAGGGTCTCAGCAGCTATTAGTCGTCCACCAAATCCACAGTAAAATCTCTAGCTGTTCAAAGAATATTGGGAGTTGCCACTATATGTTGTAATGTATTTTCTGAGTTCCTAGTTTTCCTGGAGGGATTGTATTCCACGGGCTAATTCACGTATTACTAATTCCTGCGTTATCAATGTTTGTACCAAACGACTACTAGGTATTGTATTTTGTCGCTTGCTTTTGTTAGCTTATCATCTATTAATGGCTTTTCCTTTGAAATTCTTTCTTTTTTTTAAACCATTCGGTGATCGGTATTCATATTGGATTTCAATTAATTTGAAATTGCGCCTTTGTAGGGTCCCATTCGGGGAAAAGCCTTCCTATCAATTATTTTTTATATTCAAAGCTCGAATTCAAGACCTTTAATTAAAATAGCAACAATCTCATCTGCTGCATCACATTTGTTGGTGCTCTTTGAAACTCTTTTCGCAGCTATAAGGAGTACTTCACCCTTTCTACTTAGATCTGATTTATTATTAATTATTATACAATAAATAAAACAGAAAATAATAATTAAAAAAATGTTCTTGAGTTTTTTTTTTTTCTTTAATAGAAATAGAATTAAAATGTCTTCTGTTTGATTTTGGAAATATTTTTAGTTTTTACCACTATCAACTAGGTGACTCTTATTTCGAACCTCAAAATTAAATTGAAATATGTATCCCATGACCCATCATCAAGTCGGGATCGGAGAAAATTATTATCTTATAAAAGTTATTAATTAATTAAACTGTATATCGTGTAAGTATAACAAGAAAAATAAACTTGACCATTCATATTCATTTGTACACCTGACTTTCAGTCACTACACCCATTAAAAAGTAATGGACAAAATAATAATGAAGTAAATCAATTTGTATTTCATACTATATATTATATATGTCCCATTCCCATTTTATACATAATACATAAACATGATCTTTAACTTGGCTTCAACGGATAACTATGTTCTCCAATTTTAAGTGTGCGCAAGTAGACACTTAAACTTGTATAAAATTAAACAAGTAGACACACATGTCCTACATGACATAATACATGTAGGACACCACGTAGGACATAAAATTTTCATGTAGGACGATTATGTCTATTTGTTCAATTTTATACAAGTTTAAGTGTCTATTTATGCACACTCAAAGTTAAAGGTCCTAGTTGTCAGCTGACACAAGTTAAGGATCATGCTTATGTATTATGCCTTTATGTGACATCCTTTTCTTTTTAGCCGGTTACAAAAGAATGTCATCTTACCATAATTAGAAATAATTTAACTTTAAAATATTCATTTTACCCTTACTGAAATGGATTTAAGCCACACAAATATCTAAAAATTATTTCATACCACAAATTTTAAAAGTCTTTATTTTTATTTTTAACATCATATCAAATCGATGTCACATAAAATGGAACGAGGGAGTATCAATTTTAAGGGAAAATATTTTCCATTATACCAAACACACCCGTTGTCATTTTTGTTTTTCTTTTTTCAACCCTTTGGAAGTGTTTCGTGTAAGATTCGAACCTGAGAAGCTCCGAAGTCCTCCCATGGGCATGTCAACCGATCCAATTCCTCATTTAGTGGGACTAACTCACTGACCTTTGCATCTTTTGGATAACACCATGGAAGCAATGGAGATTGATTCTGCAGGTAAATTATTGCTCAACTTGTTCATTCATTGTTCTTTTTTCTGTATACGAATCCTCTATATTTGAGAAATGGGTATATAGAGGACTGACCCCGACTAATTTAGGATTGAGACTTAATTAATTTGTTGAAAATAGGGAAGGATGAAGCGAAAGAAGAAGGCAAAGGGAAACCTGTAATGGTAATACTGATAGGAGCTCCAGGAAGTGGTAAGTCCACATTTTGTGACCTTGTTATGCGAGTCTCAACCAGGCCTTGGGTTCGTATTTGCCAGGTTAGTTCCAATTTTCATTTTTCTCACCTTGTTTGTTTTTTTTGTTTCTTTGTATGTTTGTAGACTATCTGTTTGATGGAATGCCTGAATGAGTTACTATGTATGTAGAAATATCATTTTCTTTAAAAAAAAAAAAAGAAATTATGCCCGAATTCATGGGGAAATTAAATGAGTTGATCCTTATACTCTGAAGTCTGTCATTGTTTTTGGGCTGAAAGAGGGTATTTTTGCCGGTTGTTGTACAATGTCCCTCATCACTTGCACTAGAAATGAAGTGTTGTTTTGTAGTTGTTCAGTCTGGCTAGAGTAGCTTAGCTTTGCAATTTCACATGTGTTATGTTTTTCTTACTGAGAATGTTTTCCTTTGTTGATTATTTGAATTTGAAGCATGTTGATGTTTGTCTTCTGTGGAGTTTATAGTACTGCGACTACACCTCGCAGATTATTAAATGGAATACTATGCCAACAGCCAGCTATTGTGATGTTACGGTCTTACTTTGGTAAATTGACCAGTTCTATTTGCTATTGTAGGATACCATTGGGAATGGTAAGGCTGGGACAAAGAAGCAATGTTTGACAGGTGCAGCTAGTGCGCTGAAGGAAGGAAAAAGTGTATTTATAGATAGATGCAACTTAGATAGAGAACAGCGGGCCGACTTTGTGAAGCTTGTTGGTCCAGAAGTTGAGAAACACGCTGTGGCACTTGATCTTCCAGCTAAGCTTTGTATTTCTCGGTCGGTTAAGAGGACAGGGCATGAAGGAAACTTGCAAGGTGGGAAAGCTGCTGCAGTTGTGAATAGGATGCTGCAAAAGAAAGAGCTGCCTAAGCTGAATGAAGGATATGATCGAATTACAGTTTGCCAAGATGAAAAAGATGTTCAAGCTGCTATCAATACGTACACTGCACTTGGTCCATCAGATAAACTTCCACCAGGTTTTTTTGGCCAGAAGAAGTCAGATGCCAAAGTCCAACTTGGTATAATGAAGTTCCTCAAAAAAAAGGATCCTCCTGGATGTTCTGATACTATGATGAATGTCTCTCTGGAGGATACTCAATCTCATGCCACCAAGGAAAAGGACTCCAACCAAGTACTTGAAAGCTGTGAAGAACCGAAAATGGCATCTGTTGGCTGTAGCATTTCTTTAGAAAATGCCCCCACACTTGCATTTCCATCTATTTCTACAGCAGATTTCCATTTCAATCTTGAAAAAGCATCGGATATAATAGTTGAAAAGGTTGAGGAATATGTAAATAAGCTTGGGAATGCTAGGCTTGTCTTGGTGGATTTATCTCAGAATTCAAAAATACTGTCCCTTGTCAGGGCTAAAGCTGTAGAGAAGAACATCGACTCCAAAAAGTTCTTTACATTTGTAGGGAATATAACTAAACTTTACTCAGAAGGAGGTTTGCACTGCAACGTGATTGCTAATGCCACTAACTGGTAATTCTCTGCGCCATGATACTGTGCTAGTGAAAATGAGAAACTTGATATAATAATGCAAAAGGCTTACCAGAAACTTCCCTTTTTCTTTCTGTTTGAATGTTCTGCTGTTGAGATTTTGTTTAGTGACCAGAAAGTTGTGAGGGAGATCAAGTGGTAATACATTAAATTCATTTGTACACCATCTTTTCGGGGGGCTCCAAATTTTACCTATAAGTTTGGATGCAAAAGGAAGTATTCCAAAATTTTCAATGAGATAAAGTACTATTTTTCAAACGATAAACAGTTTTAAGGTTGGTTGATGGCATGTTAAACAAATGGAACAATGTGTAGCCTTGTGCCTGAAATAACCTTCTTTTGCCAGAGGTGCAATATGGGGATTTATATATCCAGCAGAAATCTACTTTCATGATTCATGAGTCAATTTGGTACACACACGTGGTTTTGATGATCAGTTGTGTGCATGCAATCCATTAAAATAGCAGGGTGCTAGAATATCTTGCAGATATCTCATTTTTTGTACAATGTCCAGCAGGTCCTTGATACAAATCAATTGTAATCTCACCAACTCGTTGTAATACAATATTCTGTCTACACATTCTTTCTGTGTTTTCACCATAAGTGTATATTGCAAAGATATTATGTGTTGTTAACTTTTTGTGTGCCATCTAAAAGCCAACTTTGTTCAGGCGACTAAAACCAGGAGGTGGAGGCGTAAATGCTGCTATATTTAGTGCCGCGGGTCCCACCCTTGAAACTGCAACCAAAGCTAAAGCTGAATCCCTTAGTTCTGGAAAAGCTATTGTTGTCCCTCTTCCTTCCTCTTCTCCCTTGTTTAGTGGGGAAGGAGTTACTCATGTCATACATGTACTTGGACCAAATATGAATCCCCAAAGACCAAACTGTCTCGACAATGACTACGTCAAGGGCTGTAAAATACTCCGAGAAGCTTACTCATCACTCTTTGATGGTTTTGCATCTATAGTTAGGACTCAAGAAGAGCCATGTAAGGATAAGTTTGAAAAAGAATTTAAAGGAGAAGTTCAACTAGAGCAAGGTTCTAGAAGTGGTGATCAGAAAGCCAAGCGTGAAGCTGTCTGTGAAACAGACATGAACAAGAAGTTTAAAAGCTTTGTGAAAGAACTTGGACCCAATGTTGGAAGTTCTGGTGATGGAAACACTGGTGGACAGTCAAGAAAGGCATGGGGCTCATGGGCTCAGGCTCTTTATGACACTGCAATGCATCCTGAGAGGCATAAGAATATAATAGAGATGTCAGATGATGTTGTAGTACTGAATGATCTTTATCCAAAGGTTATCCTCCTCTCTCCCTCACCCTGCTTTTTGGCCCTTCTCCCTTGTGAATTTGAAAAATACATGTATGGTTTATTTTCTCGTGAAGGCTCAGAAACACCTCTTAGTGTTGGCACGTGTTGAAGGTCTTGACCGTCTTGAAGATGTTAAGAAGGAGCACCTGACTTTATTAAAGACAATGCACAGTGTTGGCCTGAAATGGGTAGAAAAGCTTCTATCTGAAAACAATTCATTGACATTCCGCCTTGGATATCATTCGGTACGTTGAACCATCTCCAAATATTATGTGTTTTAAGATATTCTCAAAAAAAATAATATATTATGTGTTTTAAGAGTCATTAAGAGATGAAAGGAAGTACATAAGAGTGCCCCCTTATTTATTTCTTTTTGAGAGAAGTATCAAAAACATCCCTAAACTTGGCGCAAATTATTAGTTTCATCCCCGAACTATTGACAACCTTAAAAACATCCCTTTACTTGACTAATTGAAGCTAAATACACTCCCGATCTTGCAACATTAGTGAAATACACCCCTAAATTCTCGTCAACTTTAGGGGTGTTTTCAACACTTCTCTCGATTTTTATTAAGAACTCAATGCTCCTACAAGAGTTTGAGACCACTTACTATGTCGTGTTGCATATCGGGAGTGTATTGAGGGTGTATTTAAGTTTAGTTAGTCAAGTAGAGGGGTGTTTTTAAGGTTGTCAATAGTTCGGGGATGAAACTAATAATTTGCGCCAAGTTTAGGGGTGTTTTTGATACTTCTCTCTTATTTTTTTCTTTTTGGTTTTACCCTCAACCCTTTCTTTTCTATTTTTTTTGGGAGGTGGGTTGTTCTCTCGGGTGTTCTGTAACTTAACATTACATTATCTCTATTATAAAGATATTTGCAAAATTTGTTAAGCTTTGCGTGGATGAGAAGTTTACACCAGTCCGCTAGAGAAACAGGTAATTTAAATGGAATGAGGTGGTTTTGGTATGCATCTAATGGTGGTCATCATATAACATAGGCCAGGTCAACATATTAGAAATGACAAAGTTGAGTAAATAGAACTAGTTTTTGGCTACATTGGTTGGTATGTTACATACATGGGCATGTCTTGGGTGTTGGACTTTTTAGTTCTTTACTCAAGCCATGCCATCAAGCTCCCCGCAGATCCAAAGGAGGATTCAGGATTTAAATTCACCGAGTTCAACCTTTAAACTCTTACCTTTGAATCCATTCCGCCTTTGAATATATCGATTTGAAACTAAATTTTAATTGAAATTTTAGTATCTTTTCACGTATATATTTATGCTAGGTGTCAAAAATACTAGGTCTGCCACTGACCTTGATCCATCCTTTGTTCAACCCTAATCATTTGTTTCTCTTCTTGATCCCTTCCGTCCCTTCCCTCATATCAAGTCAAAATGCTGAAGTCATTTTTCTTCTACATCTCCTACTGTTTAATTTAATGAAGTTTTTCCCATGTAGGTTCCTTCAATGCGTCAACTGCATCTTCACGTGATAAGCCAAGACTTTGATTCCAATCATCTTAAGAATAAGAAGCATTGGAACTCATTCAATTCTCCCTTCTTCCGGGATTCAGTTGATGTAATAGATGAAGTTAGTCAAAATGGGAAGGCCATATTGAAGGACGAGAATGTCCTTTCTATGGAGCTAAGGTGTCATCGATGTCGAAGTGCACATCCAAACATTCCTCGTCTTAAAGCACATATCAGTTCTTGTCAAGCACCCTTTCCTGCATTTTTGCTGCAAAATGGTCGTTTAGTTTTCTCAGAAGGTAAAGATGCAAATCACGGAATTTAGACACTGTTGAGCTGTTTGAAGTTGCTGGCAGCATATATACACAATTTTTTGGAAAATAGTTTAGGATGTTGGGTAGTTTATGTGAACAATTTCCATTAATTTACTGAACTTGTTGGTGACTTTCTTGAGTTTTTGGCTAAAATCATCCCTATAGTATGACTTAAACCCAAAGTACGTCCTTGTGTTATATAAGTGAACAAAAAATATCATTGCATTAGCCAGAAAGTTGCAAGATTCATCCTTTTGTTTATTTTTTAAGAAATTCACACCACCAACAAAAAAAATGTGTCTAGTCGAATGAATATATGCACACATGGTTAAGCTAGTCAAGTTGGGTGATTTTTCTAAATTTTAGAAATTGAGGGTTTATATCATATTCAGACAAAATATATTCTAAATTCTAAATATTCTTTGTAAAATGTATGGCCAAATACAACTCCAACTTCAAAAAATTCAAGTAAAGTATTTTTTTTTTCATAACTAAACGCCTACGTAATTTCACTAAATAATTTCCAGCATTTCTATACATTGTATAAAATGTGAATTGCATTGTATATAACGTACAGACGTACTAAATATTTTATTAAAGAAAATCTCTAAATAATTGCATTTTTGAGAATGAAAGATTCATTTCCTATCCATGTCCTTATTCCTTTTAGGTAACTTTGATCTTCTCGTTGTGGCTAAGTCATGACCAAATTAAAAAATATATTTTTTTTATTGGTTCAATCGGTTTCGTAACAAAATTAGACTGAAGGATGATTCTTGTTATTTTTTGGATAGTATAAGAATGTTTTTTGCTCACTTAGATAATATAAGGATGTGCATTATATTTGAGTTATAGTTGAGGGATGATTTTAGCCAAAAACTCTGGCTTTCTTACTAGTGTCCTTTTTTCAGCCAAATTATAGCTAATGGGATCTCTTACCTAATAGACTAGTTTTTGGGTTGGACTCTCTTGTTTGATCTATGACATCAGTATCAGAGTTAGATCGATCGATGATTGAGTCTGTGGCTTGGGACTACTGGTCTGGAGCCTAGAGGGGTGCTAGACGTGACCAATAAGGTCGTTGATTCTCAGGCATAAACAATAGTTATGTGTCAATTAGCCTTCATTGGTTAAAAGGGTGGGTGAATGGACGATTTGTTAATTATTTCCTTTGTCCAATAATAGTTGTGCATTATTGATTTGGCACACACCTTAAGAAACAACAAATAGCAGGAGTAATATTACTAGATTACAAGGGTAAAATAGATACAAAAAAATAAATTATCTCTTGATTTTCCAAATTAGACAAGTATTGTTGGACAACTATTTTTAGGAAAGGAGTAAATTTTAGGAATAACAAAGATAAAAATCATATTAGTGCTCTATAGCTATAGTTTTGCTATTTGCGCTCCTTAGCCAAATTATGTTTGCTATGGAGCATCTGATTTGTATAAATCGGGCGCTAATTCGTCTGTCTATGAAAATTGTGTTTGTATATGTTATGTTCTCTGTGTTATGTTAGAGTGGCGAGCGAGATTGGGAGAGAGATGAGAGAGGCAAGCGAGAAAGGGCAAAGAGTGGAGAGATGTGAATTTTATATGTATATCGGTTAGATAATTGTATATATGTAACTACTATGTATATGTATTAATGATTGTGTTTGTATATCTGCATAAAATTTGAGTTCGTATACAATTGAATCAAGTTAAAACATTTGTATTTGTATATCAAATCTCTCTCGCTTTATACAAATACAAATTATACAAAAGCACTTTGTATAATTTGTGTTTGTATAAAGCGAGAGAGAGAGGGAGAGTAAGGCAAAAGAGAACTGAGCAGGGGAAGATTTTATTTGTATTTGTATAATTATAAGTGTATAGGACAGAGAACTATGTATTTATATTTGTATATACAGTGTCTCTCTTTATACAAATAAATTTGTGTTTGTATAAAAGAGAGAGGCGATGGAGAGATGACTGAAAAAGAGGAGAGTGACGAACAAGATTCCAGAGAGAGGCGAATGGCAAGAAGTTTGCCGCTGATTGGAATTACATGAAATTATAGCTATAATATTTACTTTGAATTAATAGCTTGCTATAATGCATAATTTTTCTTTTTAATATAGTGAACAAGTAAGATGGACGGAGGGAATACCATTTTATGCCTTAACATAGGTTTTTCTTGACATGTTATTTCCTTATTATTATCGGTTGCAGTTGTCACAATTATTTATTTTCTCTATCTATTGGTGTATGCTGTCAGTCCGGCCCTCACAAATAGCGTGTATACTTGAGATCAGCTCAAATAACTCACGAAGAGAATAAAATAAGTTTCTATGATTCAATTATAGTCAACAATAAGTGTAGATACCCTATAAAAGTATAAAACACTTCTAATTTATGTTGGCTCTACAGTTAATTTGATAAACTAATAATTTTTTCCGTATTTCAAACTACATATAATCAACTTGTTAACCAATCAATTACGATAAATTGGATCGACTTTTGCTGTTTTTTTCCTGCCAAACAGGCTATAAAGAAGATATACCATATAAAAAAGAAGTGGCATAATACATAAATATGCCCTTTAACTTGGCTTCAAATCACATTTATGTCCTTCAACTTTGGGTATACACAAGTCGACACTTACACTTGCATAAACTTGAACAAGTAGACACATGAGTCCTACGTGGCACAATACACGTAAGACACCACGCAGGACAAAAAATGACATGTAGGACATGTGTGTCTATTTGTTCAACTTTATACAAGTTTAAGTGTCTACTTGTGCACACCCAAAATTGAAGGGCATAAATGTGATTTGAAGCCAAGTTAAAGGGCATATTTATGTATTATAAAAAAAAACGTTGCACAAATGACTTAGAAACATTGAATATTTGGCATTTTGAGGGCTTAGCAACTACCTAACTCAGAAAATTGCAAGGCCTCAGAAACTCTCATTAAAATAAATCCTAAAACTTGGCCAAAAGACCATAAACAATATTTGCGTTTTCTAATTCTCAAAAATCAAATGCCTAACACTAACATTTTCTAAGAAAACCAAACCTATATTCTTGTGGACCAAATCTTGAAAATGAATTATGTCAATAGAAACTTTAATAATATGATTGTAATTTCCATGATAGTTTCAAACTTGAAGATCTAACTTAAGTCATTTATGATGACATGGTCCCTAATGGATAAATTATCTAAGCATTACATGGACCACCATCTACTCCCATTACACATTAAAAAAAGTGATACATTATAAGCCAAATTAAATATCCAAAATCATCCTCGTACTTACAAACGCATGGAAGCACATAATTAATAAAATGGTGGCAATATTCAGTAACGTCTAAAATATTTAAAATTTGAACTGAAAATGTCTAATTAGAATATTTTATAATTAGCTGTTGAAATGCTCACAGAAGTATTGGCTCTTGTACTCCTCCATTGTACTTTTGTTTATATAATTAGCATGGTAGGGATCTATGCCAAATCCGTCATCACCATGGATGGTACGCCGCAAGGCGCAGCGCGGGGGCGGAAGCTGGCCTCCCGTGCGCTCCGAGCGCGCGGCTGGCCTAAATGTGAGTCCACGTCGACAGACGTCGCGGCAAGTGGTGGTTGAAACTCAACTCTCTCTTGTTGTCGCGGCTACAGCCCGTCATGCGTCCGGACTCTCAGTGGATAATTTTTTTTAAAGAGCTTAGCTTGATTGTCTAAATGAAATGACAAATTTAAGGAGCTAGTTATGTATTAAGCCTTGCATTTAGTAACATAATACACATATCTACCTCCAATAGACCATCAACATGTACTAATTGTTTTTTCCTCACCTAGGTTACAGCCTGCAGCTGCTGGCACTGTAACAAAAAAAACTTTTAGCAGCAATAAAGATACACATTAATAAAGAATGCTAAAATCCTACTGATATTAGTTAAGTGTCATTAGATCTAATGTCGCTAAAGGCTTTAGGGACATATACAAAGAGTGCTAATTGCCACTAAAAATACATCTTTAGCGGTAATTAAGTTATTGCCGTTAATTAATTGTCACTAAAGATCATTTTTTATGTAGTTTTGCATGCAACTATGGGGAGGAATGATCTATTTATAGTTACTTGTTAGAGCTCAGAAAAATTAATCTGTCCACACATTAAAGTGAATAAACCAACAAAATGGTGGCAATATTGATGGCAAACTTGGGGAGGCTAATACCTATGGCCATCTCAAGAAAATCTCTACCTAAATTTTCCTCTTTATTCAGCCCATCATCATCACTAACCTCCCTTTCAACCACCGGTGACGGTGACGGTGGCACTGGCATGAAAGCTGAACCACCACTTCTTAATCATTCATCTAATCCCATTAGGCGTTCAGGGAATTACCAGCCTCCCATCTGGGATTTTCAATTTATTCACTCCCTATACAATCCTTACGCGGTACATACCTACATTTTCTTTATATCATATTATTCGTGTGCGTTATTCTATCATTCAAAATATAATTTGTAAATGTGTGTTGTGTAGGGAGATAAGTATATGAAGCGTTGTAACGAACTAAAGAAGGAAATGAAAAAGAATTTGATGGTTATGGTGGAGGGATCAATACAAGATCAATTAGATGCTAAGTTGGAGTTGATTGATAATTTACAAAGGCTAGGAGTAAGTTACCACTTTAAGGATGAAATTATGGAAGTATTGAGAAGTGTACATGACCAAAATAGTAGTACAACCACAGGAGATAATTCATTATACTCTACAGCCTTGAAGTTTAGGCTCTTCAGACAACATGGTTTTCATATCTCTCAAGGTGCTCTCTATTTTTTTCCTAATTTCTTCGTTTTGTCATTTTTATATATATGTTCCGACCAATAAGATTTCTACTCATTTTTTCCCCGTAGATATATTGAATGATTTCAAAGATGAGCAGGGTAACTTCAAACAAAGTCTTTGTGAAGATACAAAAGGGTTGTTACAATTATATGAAGCTTCATTTCTGTCTACGGAATCTGAAACCTCTACTTTATTGGAGTCAGCCAATATATTCTCAGTGTCACATCTAAAAAACTATTTGCACAATTTAAATGATACTGAACATCAAGAGAATAGGACAGTGGAACTAGTGCGCCATGCCCTGGAACTTCCTTTGCATTGCAAGATGTTGAGAGTAGAGACAAGGTGGTACATTAAAATTTATGAGAAAATCCCAAATGTTGATCATCTCCTGCTCGAGTTTGTTAAGTTGGATTTCAACATTGTTCAAGCAACACACCAACAAGATCTAAGAAATCTATCGAGGTGAGTAAATAAAGGTAGCAACTCTAAGGGAAAATCACAGAGTATCAGATTATTAGAAATATATATCACCATAATTCATGTCCATACGCTTAGTAATCGAGAGATCTGAGGCATCAATCAATAAGTTTCCTACATCTGAAACATTATTTTTCATGTAATTAAGGTGGTGGAAGAAGTCATTGCTTGCAGAAAAATTGCCATTTTCAAGGGATAGACTTGTGGAGGCTTTCTTATGGATAGCTGGCATGATGTTTGAACCTCAAAAGAACGAATACTGTCGAATAATGTTGACAAAGGTCAGTGCTATAGCAACAGTTATAGATGACATGTATGATGTTTACAGCACTCTTGATGAGTTGGAACTCTTCACTCATGCTGTTGAAAGGTCTGTAACTTAATTATAACCTTTACAAATTAGATTTTTCTCTTGTAAACAATACATGAATTGCTAAAAAGTTTTCTGATTACATTCAGAATGGAGGTAAAAGCAATGAACGAACTTCCAGATTATATGAAAATATGTTACCTTAGCACTCTTCAACACAACCACTGAAATTGCAAACGAAGTTCTCAAAGAACAAGGGATCAACGCCATGCCCTACCTTACAATATATATATATATATATATATATTTGGATTCCCCTGTTTTAATTTTTAAAGTGAAAAGGGTTAAACATATCCTTAAATTATGTGAAAGGAACAAAAATGCCCTCCGTTTATAGTTTTGTTAAAAAATGCCCTTACCGTCAATACTTTGGTTCAAAAATGCCCTTAAACTATGCGAAAGGAACAAAAATGTCCTCCGTTTGTCATTTGGTTCAAAAATGCCCTTGTCATCAATACTTTGATCCAAAAATCCCCTTATTGTTATTTAATAAGTCAAAAATGCTCATTTTCCAAATAAATATATATTATTTTTTTTTAAAACACATTCTTTTTCTAATAATATTTTTTTGAATTAGCAAATTTTTATCTTCTTCAATTTAGAAAAAAAATAAAAAAAATGAAAATATTTCTTATTTTATTATCATTATTTTTTTATCGTTATATAAATATAAATTAATGATGGACATACTATAATCTTATATATATGACATATATTATCTGTTGAAAGAGTACATAAAGTTATTCTATTTTAATTGATAAAATGAGATTAAGAAGAAAAAAAATATCTCCTACATTTTTATTTGTTAAAGTGATTTTAGAAGAAAGAAAACAAGAATAGTGTTCTTTAATAGAATTTTAATCAGGAAGAATATGTGTTTAAAAAGGAAAAAATAATACATTTATTCGGAAAATGACATTTTTGACTCATTTTGTAACTATAGGGGCATTTCTGGACCAAAATATTGACTGCAAGGGCATTTTTGAACCAAAGTATTGACGATAGGAGCATTTTTGAACCAAATTATAAACGGGGGACATTCTTATTCCTTTCACATAGTTTAAGGACATTTTTTACTTTTTTCCCATTTCTAAATATTTGAGATATTTTTCTATTAAATTAGTGGGCAGATTTGTGTAAATCGTACTTACGAGAAGCAAGATGGTACTACAGTGGATATAAGCCAAGTCTGGAAGAATACATGGATAATGGATTAATGACTATTGCAGCACCTATGATATTAGTCCACTCATTGTTCCTCGTCACAAATCCAATTACCAAAGAGGTCTTGGATTCCTTAACCAATTGTTCTGATATTATTTGATGGTCTGCTACTATTATTCGTTTAAACGATGATTTCGGGACATCCTCGGTACGTATATATGCTTTTAACACTACTTATAAATATATATATCGATTTGTTATTGAAAGTTATAATTAACATTAGTTAGAGTATATTTGAGATGATTATGTTCCTGATCTTAATTACTTCAGGATGAAATGAAAAGAGGTGACGTTCCTAAGTCGATTCAATGTTACATGAATGAGAAGGGTGGTTCTGAAGAAGATGCAAGAAAACACATCAATTTCATGATAAAGGAGACATGGAAACTGATCAATAGTACAACTCAAGGGGATAATTCATTATTTTCTGAAACATTCATTGGATGTGCAGTAAATTCTGCAAGAGCTAGTCACTCCATTTACCAGCATGGAGATGGCCATGGAATTCAAAATTCTCATATTAAAAATCGCATTTTCCAATTATTTTTCGAGCCCATCACAATTTCAGGTCTATAAAATCCTACCTTTTCGTTTTTCTTACTTTTAATGAATGAGTGTTATTTTAAAATGCTTTATAACATTTTATATTTACTAGTTTTTGGGAGAGCGTTGCATGTTTATCTCAAAGTACTTGATACAATGTTTATATTGCAAATAATAAATTTAAATGGTACGTATATTATTCGACTTTCTTTGTATATATATCTATTATGCACAAAAAATAAAA
The DNA here is from genome assembly GCA_036250405.1 of Solanum raphanifolium. NCBI lineage: Eukaryota > Viridiplantae > Streptophyta > Magnoliopsida > Solanales > Solanaceae > Solanum > Solanum raphanifolium. Next base: position 31,693 of record JAJOOE010000523.1, on the reverse strand, counting down.
AAATAAATTGATACATATGTTGAATATCGTCATGATCAACTCAAATACGATCAAAAGTCACGAATTTTTCTTCCATTCAAACATGAATATGCAAAAAGTAAAATAGTAAAAAGAATTGATTGTATAATAATTGTTAGAAAGCATAAAAAAATATAACATCAAACTCATAAGCACAAACATAATCTTCAATAATAACTAAAAAAAATTGCGATGTAAATAAGGAATCTGTGGAAGGAAAAGAAGCATGACAAATATATATTTATACTAATAAGGGTAGTGACTCATAGAATTCTTTTTTCAACATTTTTTAATTTACTTATTAATTAAAAAATAGAAATCAAATACATATATTACAGGATACATGAGGGCAAAATTAGATGTAATTTATTCTAGATTCATTGTATCTAAGTGGATTCACTTGTATTTGAGATACTTAAACAAATCTCTCTCGCCACTCTCCTATGATTCTAGCATATTAGATACATGTATTTAGTGTGATTCACATATATCTGAGATACATAGGCATATCTTGCTCACCTGCTCTTTTGTTCTAGCTCGCCTCTCTCCCTATTTCAGTGTATATGATAGCAAAATGCATGTATCTAGTTGTATTTGATTTGAAATCTGATATGAAATTAGTAACTATTGATATAAAATGTAATTATTTCAAACTATATGAAGAATTGTTTGTGTAATTAGATAGTTTCTACGAAATGGCTAATCAATGACATGGATATATTTTTGTTTTACCTATTTCACAATAAATAAATATGTAAGAATATTTTATTTGTAATTATAATTTTATCTTTTAATATATTTAGTTAGGGATATATTCTCATAGAGGGTGTAAATATAACATTTTAATAGTATATATGACTTAAAGTGTTTAATTTTTTTAAAATATAAATGCATATCCAAAATTAAGAAAATATTAACCCCGTGTAAATATAACATTTTAGGTAACTTTTCATTAATATCTTTGGCAACGCGGTTTAAGGAAAAAAAAATTAGGAAATTTTTGGAGAAGTTCGTTTGAAGTCTCTAAATTGTTATATATATCCGTCAATTCATGAATGAATTATTTTACAAAAAATACTCTTTTTTCAAGAAATAGCTGAATTTTATGAAGTCGAAATTTACAAATATCATCTTGAAGTTACTGTGACCAACAATGTTGTCGTTGTTAATGACTAGATTCTGGAAACTGTGCATCTATCTCCATCATCGGAGACTCCACATGTCACATCTCGAGGCTATTTCCTTGAAGTAAACACGGGACCTAGGATCACGAGTGACTCCAAGCTAACCCTGAGCTGGCATATCATACGCAAACTGAATATATCTATGAAAACACGAACTAATGCGGAAGCTAAATCAATTAATAACTGATAGTGGGGAATACCCAAAACTGGTCTGAATATATAAATACGGAATAAGAGTATAGCGATCAGTGGCGGATCCAAAATTTTTGTTGAGGGGGTTCGAAGTACAAAGAAGTAAACACGTAAGAGTTACAAGATGAAAAATCGAGTGACATGGGAGGAAAATTTTAATTTTAATTTGCTAAATTTAACTTATATTGTCATGTTATGTTTAGGTTCTTCCTACTTTTACCCTGGTTCATCGAGCTTTTAAAATTTCTAGTGCCTTTCCTTTTATTTTGTTGTATTTTACTTTTTAGATTTTTTTTCTAAATTTTGAATTAGTGCACATTTAATCATATGTTACTTTAAAAACCATCAAGATTCCTTAGAAATGTGTAAAGATCGAGTTACTAATATTATAGTGCATATTCTGAAGATAAATAAATAACATCATCGATTTTTTTAGTTCATTTAATTCAATTTACTAGGTTAATCATTTGTTAAAAAAATAAATTATGAACCAATCAAATAAGTTTAGTTTAGTTTTAATCTCTTTAGAATCGACTTGAAAATAGTAAGAAAGAGATACAGTGAAATTAAGAAAAAATTCAATTAAATAGATTTTATTAAAAGAATATTCACAACTTTTAAAGTTTTCATTCAATTAATCTTAATTACTTTATTTTATTTATAGTTTTCTAATTCAATTTTAAATTTAATAACAATTCATCATTTTCTCAAAGAGTTTCTTTAAGTTAGTACATGAGAAGAGAGTTATGTAGAAATAAAATGAACAATATAAATAAGAAGAATAAAAGACAAAAATATAAAAAATGTGGCTAATAAATTTAAACAAAGATAAATTGAGAAAAAGATAAAACATAAAAAGAAAAAATAAAAAAATAAAAATAATAGTATAGTTTTAGATTGAATCCAAAAATAATGAGGCATTTTATTGGGTATTCTAAGCCCAAAACTGAGCTCATCTCAGCCTTTTCAAAGCAAAAAAAAGGTTGAAATTAAACTTGTTGCACCCAACAAGAATCGAACTCTGAACATGCATTTTAGCAATGAACCTCCTTGCCAATGAGCCACGCTCCTCTCTTGGTTGTTGAGGGGGTTCATTTTACTATCTATACGCTTAAAATCAGAAGTCTACCTTATATATACAGTGTAATTTTTTGACGAGGGGTTCGGGTGAACCCCCTAGGCTCCACTTAGGTTCGCCCCTGATAGCGATACTAAACAATCACTCAAATGCTAAAGTTGACTCTAAAACTATGTCTGAAAAAGCCTCTAATGACTAGGGTTAGCTGGGGACCAAAACTGAAACTGAAATGAAAGACTGAAATAGAAAACATGTCTATTGTCCTCGAAGTATGAGGACTCACCACTGATGCTGTTGCGTATGGATCGGGAATCGATCTACGCGTGATCTGAATGTTGAGGACATGAACCTACATCATGAAAGGATGTAGCGCAGAGTATGTGTCAGTACTTGGAATGTACTAAGCATGCAGGATATAGAATATTGAACAAACATATAAGCTGAACAAAACATAACTAAGCAATGACATAATCTGAATTATAACAATAATATTGAATTATACTGAAATGAACTGAACTGAATGCAATGACCAAGTACTGATTTCTAACATAACATGCTGAGACTGAATATTGTTGTATAACTGAAAATCAGGTCAAATGCACTGAGGAGTCTGACTGTGGGAGCTATTATTAACCGACATAAAATCACGTGAGCTATCACTTTTGACATATCAAGAAAAAATAAAATAATTATTTTTTTCCATGTTTTACCCATGGCATTAAATATTTGTTCTCCAAATCATTCTCTAAGATGTAGTACTCCCTATGTCCCCAATTATTTGTCAACTTTTGAATTGATACACCTATTAAAAAAATAATGATTGACATAATGAGCTTATCATTTTATCCTTATTAATTATGAAGTGGATGAATTAATAATTTAAAATTTTCAAGAAGTTGTAGTTTTTTCAAAATTAATTAATTGAGAATATAATAGGTAAAAAAAATTGTCTTTTCTTGATTTATTAAAATGAACAAATAAAAAGAGACAACTAAAAAAGAAAAATTAGACAAGTAATTAGAGACAGAGGAAGTACTAAACATCATTTAATAGGATAGCTTGATAAAATATCTATAGCAATAATTGTTTTCTTAATAAGTGTATCAAGTTAAACAGTGACAATTAAAAATGAACAGAGAAAATACTTCTTTTATAAAGTCAAATTATATGAATCTCTGATCAACATTTTTAGATAATATTAATCATATTTATATGACAAGTGTAATAATTTCTTATAATTTTTAAATTTTAATTTTTAAATATTAAATTAATCAAATATTATATTGTGGCAGTGTTGAGGCAGCAGAAAAAGTAAATATCTATGACCTCCTCATGGTTTTAGACTTATAGGTCAAGGTATTTTCTTCTCTAAGACTTACGCGTGTCTTACATGCACACCTAATATGACATGTGTCTTCGTTTAATTGGCTTCTACTAGTCCATTAGCAGCCCCCACCCTAACATGGAGAACAGAATATTCAAGATTCTTGCTCGTCGACAAAAAGGCCAACGTATCCGAGAGGAGGTCACCGGGTTCACGTGAACCCATGTTTTCCTCCTGAAATTATATATAATAGTATTATATTTTTTAAGGGGAAAAAAATCAAATATGTCATCAAACTTTTAGAAAAAACTTATTTATGTCATCTGTTAAAAGTTTGGCTCATATATGTCATTGTTGTTAAAGAAAAGGTTCATTCATGCCTTTTTTTAACTACGGTTTTGCTAAACCATTTTTTACACCCAAACAAGGTTTAACACTTTTCAATTGGAGTTTTTGGATCAAATGTACACTTTTTGCTTCTTTTTTTAAGAACATAAACAACTCCCAAATTTTCAACATCTTCCATTCTTCACGAAATCATCTCAAATTTCAGCTTCATCATTAATTTCTTTTTTTAAAAAAAAAACTAAAATTCTAAAATCATCGGTAGATTTTAAAAAATTCACCCATATTAAAAAAAATTCCAAAAAATGAAAATCAGTCCCAAAATTTCAAAAATTAAATAATATATGCTAGGGCATAAAATGGTATGAGTGAATGGTTGTTATGTATTGTTTCATAATGTATCGTATTTTATTGTTTAAATGAATACAATATTTGGATAAATTGTATCGTTTTCCATCATTACATAATGTCACACATCCACAATTTGAATGATAAACCTACAACAAAAACGAGGTGCAAGATAGAGCTACTATGAAAATGTAGGATAAAAGATGAAATATAATTATTAAATAATAAATAAAGACAAAAGGAGAGGAAAATATTAAGGTAACGACACGATCACACCAAATTGGTCGTTACCTAATGATGAATTTAAACGATACGATACAATAGAATTTAAGTAATAATGAAAACAAACATCGTATTTAAAATAACAATACAATACAATACAACACCAACCATCCATGTTAGTGGAATACAACCCCTCACTGGGAAAAAAATATTACAGCATATAGTGGCAACTCCCAAATTGCAAGAATATTTTGCAGTAAATTCAATATTCTTTGAACAAGTAGAGATTTTACTGTGGATTTGGTGGACGACTATTAGCTGCTGAGACCCTAGAACCCCATTCAAGTAGCTCTTTGCTAGTGTCATCTTTGTGGACAATCACTTCAATGAAGCACAAACAATCTTTCTTTGCTCCATTTGCTGTTTCAATTGCTTCCACCAACTCCTCTTCACAATAAACCTACATACAATCAAGACGTTCAATATATTTAAATCCTTTCATTCAAGGTTCAGAGTAAAAAACAAAGGCGATGATTGAAAATTTGAACTTCCACTCACCTTAGTTGTCCAACATTTTCCTTCTCTGTTATGGATTGCATCGACTAATCCTGTGTAGTTCCAATTCTTGATCACATTGTAAGGTCCATCATGGATCTCAACTTCAATTGTATAACCACCGTTGTTTATCAAGAAGATAATGGTCCTCTGCCTACACCTTAGCATTGTTGAAATATCTTGAGCAGTCACCTGCAAGTACATTTCATTTGCCATAAAGTTGGATTAGACACACCGGAGAACGCCAACAATTCATTCTTCTCTATTTTCAATTACCTGAAAGCTACCATCACCGATGCAGGCAATCACCCGTTTTTCTGGTGCAGCTTGTGCATAACCAAGAGTTGCACCAACAGACCAACCAATAGATCCATACTGCATTTGGAACTCATACCTAAAAACGACAATCAAGAAGAACAAAACTTGCTAAGATGATGGAAATAAATACCAAAATGACAGCAATTTGCGTAGATTTGTTCTGTTCTCACCCACATCCTTGTGGCAATTTCAGCTTCTGACAGTTGAACCACGAGTCCCCCGTCTCAGCAATCACAGCACTCTCACCAGTCAACATATTTTGAATGTGCTGAAATAGAACGTTAACCCTTAATGCCTCCTTAGGCTCACATTTGAGAGGAAGTCCATCAGGAACATAAATCCTATGATAATTCTCATAAGAAGTTGGATTATGCTTTAATCTCTTTGCTAATGCGGAAAGGAAATCCCTCATCAGAACACAACCAAATGCAGGTCCATTCCCAATTGTCACACGATCAGGCTGGACAATGATCGCTTTCTCTTTCTTGAGAAGAAGAGAATAACCAACAGAACTATAGTCGTTAAAAATTGGTCCAGCAAACAAGTACGCATCAGCAGATCCAACAATTTCAGCACAGAAGGTCGTGCTCACTGCACCCCAGTAAGTTCCTAAGAAATGTGGATGGTGTTCCGGAACCAAACCTTTAGCGGCTGGCATCACTGCCACCGCATAACCACAGCTGTCAGCCAGCTCAACAAAAGCATCACATGCCTTTGCAACGCGCATATTTTGCCCTCCAACAAGCACTGGCTTTACTGCTTTGTTCAAGAACTCAGCCGCTGCTTCCACTGCTGCTTCCAAGCCCATCATATTACTTAATCTATACCACACAAAAAAAACCATAATAAGAAACTCGGATACTTAAAACACAGAGGCGAAGCCAAAATTTTAACCTTACGATTCTGATGAATTTTATAGGACGATTTCCCAAGTGTTAATAATTAGTTTCTGAACTTAAAAGTTTTTGATATTTTAATAAACTTCTTAATACAAACACACTATTTGAACAAAAATTATTAGATTCGACCGAACCCATAACAAGGCTTCTAGCTTCAGGCCTGCTTAAATAGAGGCAGATACAACATAAAAGGAGAGTGGATGCATCTACTGTTCAAGATTGTAGATAAACGACTTCATCATGAAAACAGAGTCTACAATCAGAGCAGAATTTTTTTAAAAAAAATATAACCAAAGGTCAAAGAATATATTTTAGGGAACATTTCAAAATATGCGTGTCCAATATACAATATTATACAACATTATGTCTGGAGTATATAAAAGTGTAACAAGCTCAAAACATGAGCTACTTGACGTAAATATTTTCTCCTAATAGACGTAGAAAACAATACTTTACCTGGGAGAGAGGGAAAACGGAACTGGTTCACGACTGAAAGTAGGGTGTGGAATCCCGGGCAAATTACATCCTACACTAATATAAACCGGCTTACTCTCTTTCAAAGATGTGGAAATTGCAGTATCAATCAGTTCATGAGCATCGTCTAAATTATTCAACACAGCCTGCAAAACTCAGAAAAAAATACTCTAAAATCAAACAACAGGTTTCATACAATTTAGATTTCGAAATTTTAACAGTGCCACATAAATTAGGCCATCGGAGTAGTAAAATTGATGAACCTACCTGATAGCAAGTAACAGTTTGAAAACAACGAAGCTCTTGACTAAAATCATGTAACCCAATAGTATGATGAAGGATTCTATTAGTTCCATAATCATTCGAATTAGGTCCACCAACAATACAAATCAAAGGTAAATTTTCACTATAAGCACCAGCAATTGCATTAACAATACTTAATCCACCGACGGTGAAGGTAACAACACAAGCCCCAATTCCCCGTGCCCTAGCATATCCATCAGCAGCATAACCGGCATTTAGCTCATTACAACAACCTATAAGGTTAAGTTCAGGTTCAGCAATGAGATGATCGAGAAGTGTCAAATTGAAATCACCGGGAACGGAGAAAACGTCGGTTACTCCGATTTGGACTAAACGGCGGGCGAGGTGACGGCCGAGTGTTGAGTCAGGGGAATTGAATGGAATGGTGGAGTTTTGGATTGTAACGGCTTTATTGGTTGGTACATTTGCTATGTCGCCATTTATGGGCTTGCAAGTGTCGATTGCACCGATTTTGAAGTCCATTATTTATAAATCAGAATTCTCGTGGAGAGATGATTATGAAGAAATTGTTTTGTTTTGTTTTGTTTTATGAGTAAGAGAAATGGAGGGAGTTGAGAAGATTTATATAGTGTTTGGATTATGAAGAAACAGGGGGCAGATTCATGGTATTGTTAAAAAGTGTAAATGAGAGTATACGGACAGGCGGATTCATACTTATAAGTGAAGGTGTACATGCAATCCTTAATTTTTTTTAAAAATTGAGAGAAATTAGAATATAATTAATCATACACTCAAAAAATGTATGTAAGTGTTCTTGTGTTATTCGTACAAACTGAAGGAATTATTCATGAGATCACGTTTTGAATCTAGCTAAAGCTTTTTTCAATATTTTTATTTTAAGTAGCTGAAAAGTAATATTAATACACCTTAAAGTCTTTAAATCCAAAATTGGCTTATGAATATACGTAACCTATATGTGAAATATGGCTTAAGTTGGTTGACAAAATGCTGACTGGAATTGTGTAGAACTTGAATATTCAAATCATATTTGCCATCGAGTTTGCCTTTGATTGCTGAGTTGCTTTTTAATTGTGAAATTTGAAAAAAAAAATTATTTTTAAAGTAAAAAATAATATTAAAAATTAGAGTTTATTTTGAATAATTTATATTTTAATTTTTTGAAAGTTTTAAAATTTAACTTGAAGTTAAATTTCAAAATTTTAAGATTAAATATGTCTTTCGGAGTTGAGGAAAAAATGAAAATAATTCGTGACCAGACATCTTAGTATACGTAGAGTATAGCTGAGTTTAGCTTTCTTGGTTCCGGTAGGCAGGAGGAAGAGCTAACAAGGGATTTGGACGAACCAGTAACATTAAACCCTTTAATAAAACTGATTGATGATTCAGTGATAAGGAACTGCCAAAGGCCGTAGAAACTCTTTGCTTTGTAAATATTTCAGATGGTGATTAATCAAAGTTAATTAACCAAAAAAAAAAAAAGAGTTAAGGCAACCGTTAAATAAGATGTACGAAATATATCAAATTAAATAATTGTATTATAGTTATTAAACATAAATTTAAAATGTATATCACTTGGTTGATGATTAAGTGAGAATTTAATTTAAATTATTGTTTTATGGAAAACGTGTTGGGACTTGAGGTGAGCGATTCAAGGGAAGGGCATGCATAATATTTTGATGATTATAATAGCATGTTATTAAAAGTAAAACAAAAAAAATAAAAAAATAAAAAAAATAAAATATATATATATATATAAAATATCATTAATTCTTTCGATAAAAATTAAACAAAATTCATGTTAATATAAAATGGAACACAAAGAGTATACATTAATTATTCTTCTCCCATATTTCTACAAATCAATTTTGAATACTCATCTTCAAATTTGTTAGAGGGCAAAAAGGCAAATATGTCCCTGAATTTTGTAATTTAAAGTTGATATATATTTTTCATTAAAGAAATGGTACATATATATCTTCATTGTTATCGTCTAACAAATAGTGTATATTTACTTCTAACATAGATGTCTAACGGACCATTTATATAGAGAATGAACTAGGCAATTGTTATAGGGCTCGCCCCTCTCTCGGTCTTTCACTTAACCACTAACTATTCAATTGCGCACTTGCTAACGAGAATCTCAGTCTCTTTTGTGATTTAGGTGTTAACAAGCTTATCTTCCCCCTTTCAGTTTTCCACTTAACCACTAACTATTCAATTGCACACTAGCTAACAAGAATCTCATTCTTTTTTGTGATTTTCATGTTGACAAGCTTATCTTATATATCTTTATCGTCGGCTGTTGTTTTCATACCCGAATCCTGCCTTGCCGAGGCTAAGCGGACTATGTTAGTGAGGTTCCGATCTTTGAAATCCTTTCTGAATCAATCTTCATCCCTAGGTTTGTATCCATTCAATATTTCTTAACTAGCCTTTTGATATTCTAGTACAAGACCTAGGGTTTAGTTACTAATTTAACTTTTCGCTTAACTATGAAACATGTGGCATTAATTGTTCCAACAAAACAGTAAGAATTATAAGTAAAAATAGACACAATATTTTTATGTGGAAAATAATCGGCTCAAAAGGTGTGAAAAATCACGACTTGTGCCCCTACATAATTTAACTCCAACTTCACTAAATCACTAAGCCTCAACAGTTTAAGATTACAAACTCAGTGACCTAAGGAACTAACTCTAATTCCTAAACTTCAAGTGATCATAAATTCAAATTACAACTCTTGCAATCTTAGGAACTAACTCTAATTCCTAAACTTCAATACAATCCTCACAGATTGAGTTATCTCAACTTGAAGACAACACTCCTAATTCAGTTTATAACTCGCTGAACTAAGATTACAACAAGACTTAATAAGAAAAAATTTTAATACATAAACTCTGTTGGTTCTTCGATGTGTTCCTTCCGCTTGTAACACTTGCGAAGTTAATTTTTCAATTGTCCTTTTTGTTATGTAAGTGCACAAGTATTATGAATGACTTTGCTTCTTTTAAGCACAACAATTCAGCTCAGCACATGTACAAATCAAACAAAAATAGACCTCTTCTTTAGACTCATTCTTCAAATCAAATTCATTGATTCTTTTGTGTTGTAGTCAAACTCCAACTCTTCAGCACAAGTACAAACTCCTCATCAATTCAAACTCTTTTGACTTAGAATTCTACTTCATATGAAACTCCTTTTTTTAAATCAAACTCTTTGATTCTTTTGTGTTGTATTCTAACTCCAACTCTTCAATTCAACATATATTTGTTTAGTTTTATCACGAAATTAGTATTATTCATTTCTTGATTTCTGCACTCTTGTCTTTACTCATTTTAAAAGCTTGCCCGAATTCAACTGCTTGTGACAGCGTACCTTTGGACCATGTTGACTTACGTGTTTCATCTTTCTTCATCAATCATCAAGACTACTTAAATCCCAACACCTTTCGTAAACGAATGCTCGTGTCAAATATCACCATATCATATTCGTTTGTGCACCTGGACAAGATCGTTTTTTCCCTAAAATTATCCCATTTGAATGGTCAAAAATAAGTATTTTTTCCTAAATTTAAAAGGCTAAGATGGTTGAATGAAATTCATTCGATTTAAAATGATGATTCCTCTACGTAACACTAGTTTGAAAAATACGTGCTACTATAAATCGAATTGTCGTATCAAAATGAACATGGTATTCTAAAACGTTGATTCATATAGCACGTAAAATCAAATATATATATGTATAAAATCTAATAATAGTAAAAGCTTATAAGAAAGACGTAATAATATTAGGAAAAAAGTGAGTGCGTTTTATTTCCATAATTTATCTCGTGAATTTGGCTGATGCACATGGGTCGTAGCCGTTTTTAGGCCAGCGCAAAGACTGGCCTATCTGAAATTAAATACTAGTTACGAAATTTTGCGGTATACGAGTTCAATATTTGTTCATAAATTTTAAATGATATTAATTAGATGATATGAAATCATCCCATTCAATATAAAATATATACATGATAAATATTATTAATATTTATAAATTTTAAGTGGTATTGATTAAAATATTTTAAATTTTGTACTGAGATAAATTATAATATATATTTGTATGGTAGTAAATCTTCTCTTTTTATTTTGCATGTAGAGGTCTATTGAGGTGTCTATAATTAAAATAATTTTCATCATCGATAGTTGATTTTTTACTGACACTCAAAATAATAAAGTTATAACTAAAGATAGCTAAAGCGGGTCTCATAATTTTAAAAAAAAATGTATACTAATTAAATTAAAGTAAAACACAAAAAATATTTTTTAAAACTTTTTTAAAAAAAATGTCCTTGCTGAGATAGATATGTCGATGAAGATGTGTCTGTTTCGACTTGAAACTCTCTCATGTTACTAGGTATTGGTGTTCATGCCAGCACGGGCCCAATATATGTTAATTTTTTTGTCTCAATTTATGTGATATAAATGAAATTCGAGAGCCAAACAATTTTTTTTATAATTTATAATATTTTAAGTTATTAATTATTGTAATTTATAATATTTTTATATATTTTCAAATAATACATTAGCTCTTTTTGTCTCAATTTATGTGGCATCAATATAATTTTAAGATTCAACCAAATTTTTTATGTCATTTAAATATTTTAAATAGTTAATTATTGTGATTTATAATACTTTTTATGTTCAAATAAGATATATTATTCCTTCTATTTAATTTATGTCTCTGATAGACAAGAGTCAATCAAAAAAAAAATATATCTATTAAATTTTTAAATAGTTACTTATTATGATTTACAGTACATCTTAGTCATTTCAAATAATATATGTTATTTTTTTGTTTCAATTTATGTGACACGAATAAAATTTTGAGAGTCAATCAAATTTTTATTTAATCATATAATTTTATATATTTTGTAAATTATTAATTATGATGATTTATAATATCTTTTACGTAATTTCTAAAAATTCTTTTTAAATATTTAAATGACTAAAATATCTCTTAATAATGATGTAATCCCAAGAAGAACACATGTCTTCGTCCACATGTGTGCTCTAGATTCTTATATATTATAGTAATTCTCTATATATTGTATATTATAAGAATGAGAGCAACTTAGAGTCAAGAGGCTATTTGAAAATTTACTAAAATTGTGGGCCAATTGAATTTTTCGTGGTCTTTAAACTGCACTTGCATATTATTTTTTTCTTTTCATTAATGGCCACGTGGGGCTAAGAAAATGTCCTAACTTATTTGATTTCATTTAATTATAATATATAATATTATAAATTATAATAATTAACAACTTAAAATATCAATTAAATTTTCAAAATTTCACCTATGACATATAAATCAGGATATAGGAATAACAATTATTATTTGAAAATTACAGGAAATGCACTATAAATTACAATAATTAATAATTTAAAAAAATTTAAAATATATTTTAACTTCAATTTAAACTCTCAAAATTTCACTATGACATATAAATTAGACATATGTATAATATATATTATTTTAAAATTAACACTATAAATCATAATAATTAATAATTTAAAATATTTTTAAAATATATAAACTTTGATTGACTCTCAAATTTTTTTCACTTAGATTGACAAAATAAAGTAACATATATTATTTGAAAGTTACGTTAAAAATACTATAAATCATAATATTTAACAATTTAAAATGTTTCAAAATCAAACAAAATTCAATTGACTCTCCCAATTTTATAGGTGCCACATAAATTTAAACATATGAAATAACATATGTTTTTTTTGTGCTTTAATGATAAACTATCCAAACATTTTCACTATTTATATTTGATAGTTTTGTTACAATTTATTTGTCTTACTTTCATTTTAGTTGACTCTCATAATTTCAAATGTGCAACATAAACTGAAACAGATGAAATAATAGATGCAAGCACGGGTCTTTGTATCTAGTTAGAGAATAAAAATGCATATAAGTTAGTTGGTTGGCTACCTGAACCCCCACTTTATTTTGTCGGTGAGTGTTCGATTTCCCACATTATAATTCATCTCTATTTCCTTTTTCCTTACCTCCAATTTTAAAAAGAAATTAACAATACAAAAAATTGGTAAACCTAATATTAAGAAAATATTTATCATCTATAGTATACAATTTTAATACATATTACAGAAAATAATTTAAAAACATATATAATACTATAATACAATTTTAATATATATTACAGGGAATAATTTATAAAACACATATAATACAAGTTTTATTCAAGGACAATATATTTATCAAACGCTTTAATACATTTGTTATACATTATGTCAATTTCTTGCCAAACAAGCATAACATATTTTAAAACACTTATAATATATTATATTGCATGTATAATTGACTTTTAATAAATAGCATATCTTATAATACTACTATAGATGTAATAAAGAGAAAATATCATTAAAACAAATAACTATTTATTAAAAAATATTCATCTAAATAATTATTCTTTTCTAATCCAAGGATACATAAGGATTTGATATTTCCTCTGTCCACTTTTAGTTGTCATGTTATGCTTTTAGATTACATTAATTCAATATTTTAAACAAAAAATTTAGATATTCAAAAGTCATATGAAAAGTAGTATAAATTACAATTTTTTGCATATCAATATGATGAAAAAATACATCGTAAAATGTTAATCAAAGTTCTTATCATTTGACTTTAAAAAAGAAAATTATGACTTCAAAATTTTCCTGTGTGGTCATAAACTTCAACACACAATTTGAAGTTGAATTTCAAAATTTTCAAGAAATTAAAAAACAATAAAAAAAAGTGTTTTAGCTTTTTCAATTTAAATTACTCACAAAAGGTAAAAAAAAAAACTCTAATTTATATTCATAGTTAAACACAACTAAATTATTTTCAAATATCATTTTTCACTTTGAACTTTTTTTTTCCCCCAACGAAACATGATCAACCAGCGATTTATATTTGATGAGTAGGTTGGTGAGTTACTTTACACATTTTTTCTTTTTTCCTTTTTTTACTTTCTTGTAAAATAAGACATACAAATTCAAACAAAAAAAGTAAAACTTTATCAAATATCATTTTTCACTTTGCATCGATTTATATTTAGCTTTGATTGGTGAGTTACTTTACCCGTTTTTCCTTTCTTTCCTTTCTTATAAAGTAAAACAAACAAATTCAAATAATAAATATCATTTTTCATTTTGCATCGATTTATATTTCGCTTTAATTGATTAATTGCTTTACACGTTTTTCCTTTTTCGTTCGTTGAATAATGGAGAACAAAAGGTGTAAAATGGTCAAATACCATTTACTCCCTTGGATTCACTCACCAACAAGTCCCTTATTTGACAGCCAACTCCCATTCATCGTTGAAATAGAAATTGTTGTCTTTAATTATTGCACCGTCCATTTTTAGTTGTCATATTGCGCTTTTAAAAGTTAATTTAATTAGTTTTTAAAGTAAAATTAAATTACATTAATTCGATATTTTAAATAAAAAAAAATTGATATTCAAAAACTATACGAAAACTTGAATTTTTTGTATAGTAATATGATGAAAAAATATATCGTAAAATGTTAGTCAAAGTACTTATCGTTTGACTCTAAAAAAGGAAATCATGACAGTTAAAAGTAGACGGATGTAGCATGTTACTATTTCATTCATTTAAAAATATATTTTTTTTTCAAATAATATGAATTTCTAATCAATATTTTTAGATAATTTTTATAATCATATTTATATGATAAAAATTATGATTTATAATATTTTTTTAGTATAATTTTTTATTTTTTAAAATTTTGAATTAATTAAATATCGAATTGTGTCGATGTTGGGGCAACAGAAAAAGTAAATATTTGTTACCTCCTCATGGTTTAGACTTGTAGGTCAAGGTATTCTCTTCTGTAAGACTTAAACGTGTCTTACATGCACATCCTCTACGTGTCTTCGTTTAATAGGCTACTACTAGTCAACTAGCAGCCCCCACCCTCACATGGGGAACAAAATATTCAAGATTCTTGCTTGTAGACAAAAAGGCCAACCAAATCAAAATACCACTCATTGATGGTTGTTTATTGATCGGACGAATAATTATGCTTAGCGCCGTTGGTTATACGATATGAAGTCATGAGATAAAGTTAAAGTTTTGTTTAGATATGTAATTTAAACTTATTATGTTGTATGTTTTCTCATAATTATAAAATTCTCATAAGTTGTAAAATTATTTAAATTATCTTAATTTTTTGTACAATCATACCGAAAAAGTAAAAGTTTATAAAATCACATAATACACTATCACAAAGCTATTCTTAAAAAATACAACATTTATTGATCAAACTTTAATTCAATAAAAAATAAAATTGAACATAAGTTGTAGTGTACTAATCTTTAATATAATCTCCCACATAGTACAAACAATCTTCTCATGTTGAACTTGCATTTCTCGATCATATGACTCAGAAGACGAACCAACATTGTTACTTTTAGCCATTTTTTGCAATTTTGATTGATAAGTAAATTTGTTAAAAAATAATATTTTTTGGTGAATATAAATAGTAAAGTGGGAATTGATTTGAAGTAATAATGAATTTTATATTGGTGAGAATAATCATTATATGAGATATAAATGATTTAAAAAAATAATGATATGATATAAATAGAATAGGTTAAGTTACATATGTAAACATCAACTAGTTATAAATTTTATTTACATATGATTTAAATGGTTAGTAGTTATAAATGTGAGGTTGTTTTTACAAAATATATACTTCTGGGTTAATTGTTGTATTTCAAAAAGTTTCAAATCATGATTTTTGGAGAATATGAGATTTCATCTCATGATATGAAATCAGCGTAAAATCGCATATCCAAACACTGATTTCGTCTCACAATTTCATATCATGATATAAAATCGCATAACTAAATAACTACTTAATGATTTGACTTAATGAATTTGATTTTTAAATATACTAATTCATTGGTGTTTCTTTAAATTTTAAAATTAATAAACTCGATACAAATATGAGCAGGGGTGGATCCAAATAATTATGTACGAATTTTAAGAATTCAGTCTCTTTAATCATATCTTGTACTAATTTGCACCTCTTTAATTTCAATTTATTCTAACTATTTTTTTAATTGACTTAAAAAAAATGATTCGTTTTAGCAATTTTTTAGTTTTATGTTACCATATGTCATGTTCAAATTAGTAAGATTAAAAGATATTTTGTAATATTTGACAATTTAAAATCATAAAAATAATTTAAAATTATTTGAAATATTAATTAAATATTTGCAATTAATTAATAATATTATAAATTAATTTAAAATACTATAACAAATTATAAAGTTTAAATCTTGTCCCTCATTAAATTTTATTTCCATAATTTTTCTGAGCCCTCGTGAATCAATATTGCTGATGTCGGTGACGTAATAAAAAATTTCATAAAAAAACTTTGAGTAATAAATACAATAAAAAAATCACTCTTCAAGTATTCAAATCTGGGCACTATGTAAGTTTTGAGCATACTTTTACCGTTGCACTACAAGTTTCCATTGATTTTAAGGGTGTCCAAAAATTATATATATCAATTTATAAATAAGATTTAACATCTATGTATGATATAATTTTATGACGTCACTGTAGCTCCACCTTTGACGGATGCAAAGTGGAGTTTAATAATTTAGCTAGTGTTTGATCACAAATTTTCAAATATTTTTGACTATTCAATTTTGGGTGAAGTTTCACCAAGTGACTGACCATAGATTTTGGGAGAAATATTTAACTTTTAAAAAATATATATGATTTATATCTATAAGTTTTAAAAATTATTTAAAATACCCATAAGTTTGTATTATCATTTTATAATGAACATGTTCCGTAAAAAGTCATGACAATGAACACAATTATATGAATTTGTAAAAAGGAAGAAAACAAAAGAAAATATCATTGATTTGTATACGAAAAACTACTATTACTATTTGTAATTGAAAGTGACTTCGGAGAGCAAGCATGGATAAAAATTGTATAAAATATGTATATAACGATATAAATTTTGTACAACAAACTAATATTGAAATTTAGTCCAAAATTATAAAAAAAATGGGTGTTTTAATAAAATATAAAAATTTGAGGTAATTTTTAAAATTTTAAAAATTCTCAAATATTAATATTTGGCCTAAATTTTAATTTTTTTCTAGAACTTGACAACTTAGAATATTTATCAAATATATTTGTTAAGTAATAATCGGATAAATTATATGGCCAAACATTAATTTTCAAATATATTTATCGCCAAACGATACATTAGACTTGTAGCTCAAGGTATTTTCTTCTCCACCTGTCTTCCATGCAGACTTTTTTTCTCTAATAGTTGTGCCAAGTGTTAGTATCCACGTGCAATTGTGAATGATATTGCGCGTTTCTTAGTAAAAATATTTTAGTTTTTGAGTTTTGAATATGAAAAAAGTGATAGAATGAGATTGCTCTTTTTTTAGTAAAAGTATTTTAGTTTTGAGTTTTGAATACGAATATGAGAAAATGATAGAAAATGTGTTTCTTAAATGGTGTAGCGTAAATATGAATTAGCTGGATTTCAAATTCTAAAGAAATATTTTTAATTTTTTTTTATGTTTGATTAATTAGAAAAAAAATTAGATATACAATTATTTTTTTTTAAAAAAAAGTTTTGCTGAGTAAAATTACAAAAAATAAATTTTACAAATAATATTTTATGTTGATCGTGTCCTCCCACCTTCAACATACCTTGTCTTTTTCCCACTTTATAACTTCATCTTCACCCCACCACACTCCAACCCCCACCCTCATTTTCTATAGTATTTATCAAGATCATATATAATATTTTAAAAATAATCTTTTATTTATATTAATTACAAAAAATAAATTTAAAAACTTAGTTGCTTTCTTAAAAAGACATTTTCCTTCGTACTGAATATTCAAGAATCATGGTTGTTGAGACAAAAGGAAACGAAATCAGAATAATTACTGACGTGGACATAACAATAATAATAATTTTAAGAGAAAATGGTCGAATGCCCCCTCAATCTATTATCCAATTCTCAACTACACATCAATACTTTACGGTTCTATTATCCCTGAAATATTTTAAACTAAGATATCAACAACCTTAAAACGTCATTCCCAAATCTTTGTTGGCTAGTGTAATACGGGCCTATTTTTCTCAGAATTAAAAAAAAAAAAAAAAAAAACCAACTTTCTCCACCATTCTTGCCCTAATCACCATTGCCAAATCTCATCGTCATTTTTCCTCTTACTAAATCTTCTTCTTTTTTCTTCATTGTTTCTGGATGACTCATCTCTTTCCGCCATCTCCACCACACCACACTATACCCACCAACCTTTGCCCTTTTTTTAATGTCTTTCCAATCATCTATTTGCATAAAATTCGATTGTTATTGGAGATCTCATTGTTATTGTTAAATTTTCGATCATCGTTATATTCGAAGATAGTTCTTTTCCCATTGGTTCTCAATTGCACTTCTTGATGAATTTGAAAATGAAATTTTTCTTGAGAAATCTCAAATTTTAATACTCATTTTTAATTGCAGTTAAGAAACTTCAGTTGCTACTGTAAATGAAAAGATGTCTCCGATGGAAGCTGCAATTTTATCTTTTGAGGTCGAGCTAAAATTATTCTCTGTCGAGGTGAAGGATTTGAAGTGGTCTTTTTTCTTTCTTTTATTGTTCTGTCTAAAATTAGGGAAAGATTTTAAAGGTATTGCTACTGAAAAGTATTGTGTGAATTAAAAATAAAAGTATGAAAAAGATAAAATTCTTCGATTTGTAAAAGAGGGGATAGTTAGAGATGTGTGTGAGAGAGAGAAAGTGTGTGTGTTTGTGTGTGTGAGTTTAGTTGATTAAATTTATTAATTATTCTAGTATCTAATTATGAAATAACAGCTGTCAACTTAATTAATGTTGATTTGTTTATTTGTCTCACATACTTGTCAATAGAAAAGTGAATACTGGCATTTGACCATTTTCTCTAATTTTAACAAAAATCATGTTATAAAACAGCAATTATCTTTCTAAAAGAAGAAACAAAAGAGAAAATGACATGAAATAAAATAAGATTTTTAGTAAGTGCGTTTAATTTGACAAGTTAAAGTGACATTTCAAAATAAGGTGACACTGAATAAAAATATTTTGTTAAACCTTATTTTATAATGATGAAAATAATTTTTAAAAAGTAATTTTCGATGTTAATCATGACATTTTTTATTTTCTTATTTTGATTTTAGTGGTCAGTACTCTATACTAGCTTATTTCAGCTAGATCTAGACCTATGTACCAAGGCAAATTAATTGACGCACATTTCACAGTCTTTCATGCCAAAAGGTTCGAAAACTAATGAAATGCATTCACTTTGGAAAATACTATGGGAGGCAGGGGTGTCAGTGGGGCGGGAGAATGCGGGGTGAGGTGGGTTTAAGATTAAGCGAGACGGGACGTATTTAAGATTGTGCGGGGTGGATCGAATGCAGGTAGGTTGAAGTGGGTTTTTTATAACTGATGCAGGGCGGAATGGGTTGCATGTATATGTGATTTATATGGATTTAAACTTAATTTTAATTTCTTTACATGTTATAAGAGTGATAGAACATTATTTATTAAGATAATTTCTTTAAAGCTATTAAAATATTCAAGATAGTAAATGAAAATGGACTAGTTCATAAAAAATAATTCAATTTCTTACATGTTTCTCAATCTTTTAAATTAATATAATTTAATGAAAAAATGGATTTATTTTTATGAATTTTATTTTTAGTATCAACGTTAACTAGAAAAGAAAATATTAGAAAATTATGCGGAGCATGTCTATGCGAGACAGAGAAGATTGAAAATGAAAAAAATGTTATGCGGAGCGGGGGCAAATTAAAATTTTTACAGGTTAAGCTCAACCCACCCCGCCCTGCCTTGCATCACTCCATTGCCATCCCTAGGTGTCGGATGGTATTAGGAATGAGGGATATAGAGGATTGAGAGGAGGGGGACGGTCAAGAGGAGGTGTGTTGGACGGAGGAAACTGGAGAAGATATAATCAATATGGAATTTGAGTTTGTATTTCTATTTTTATTAAGAAGCTTATTTTTTTTAATTTTAAAAAAAAAAATTAGAAAAAAAATTTGACCAATCAAACATGATTAAAAAATATTATTTTTTTGTTGTACCGAATACACTCTCATTGTTTTCATGTTTTCGAATGAAACAAAAATTGTGGGCAGGTGTTGGATTTATGTTCCCTCTAAAATAAAGAGAAGTTTTATTTTGTGAATCGCAAAGTAATAAACATTAGTATTTTTCTTAGGTAATTAATTACTTGACAAGTGAATTCATTATTTATGGTCCCACAAACTTTTTTAAAAATAGATTACCAAAATGTAATACCCATTTATGTTATATGTGAATATTAATTGTTTAATTAGTGATACTTGTACAATAGTAATTAGAGTTAGAAAGCAATGAAACTGAAATAATATATTAAATATATTTGAAACAAATAATAATATAACTAAAAATTATAATGGAGCCAAAATATTACTAAGTAAACCTAATATTAGCTATTTCTGAAATTTTCTCAAAATTGATTGAACCTCACATTCTTGGTTAGGCCCATTAATTGCTCCTCCAACAAATTATTGGTGAATTTCCAAGTCAATTTTAGGCAGATGAATTGTCTTTTGCCAATTCTTGGAGAACTTCCAAGTGCTGCAAGTTAGTGTCACAATTCTATGGACCAATTTGTGATCTTGAATATTTAGGTAGATTTTACATAAATTTCATCGTGTTAAGAGTTGATTAAATTCTAATTTTATTCTTTTTCAAATTTTAAAAATTTCTTAAATTTGATGAAATTCGGATATATCTCATAACGTCCTGATACATCGCGTCTTAATTTCAGATACATCCTTCAACGTCTTGATACATCGCGTCTTGGTTTCACATACATCACTCAATGTCCCAACTCATCGAGTACGTCCCGATACATTGCATTAAGTGATGTATCCGAACGATACATCGCATAAAGTGATGTATCCGAACGATACATCGCATAAAGTGATGTATCTGACCGATACATTGCGTAAAGTGACGTATCCAATTGATACATCGCATACAGTAACGTCCCGATATATCACGTACGATCGATACATGACATAAAGTGATGTATCCGACCAATATATTGTGTAAAATAGGAATTTTTGTAATTTTCTAATTTTAGAGAATATAGTCAAATGAATTGTGTATTTAGATAGTTCTTCCATATTTTTATTCATATTTTTCACGTGCGTACTCGATTTTTGAACTCTTTGATTATAATTTTTTGAACTTCTACTCAAATTTCGACATTCTAAAATAGTTGTTTTAGTTTTAAATATTCACCTTAGTATAAATTCAGTCTACACAACAGAACCCACATAATGAGTATACATTCATCATATTAGGTTATACTCAATTAAAATGTAGTAAATAATAACTAAAAATTCGCGTTTACTGCCTACCATCATAGTATATAATGATTTTATTTTTGTGAAAAAAATTAAAGCTTTAGTTGTAATATATCAAGATGTCTCGATAATGTTTTAATTAAACAATAATGATTATTAATTAACAGACTTAAAAAAAAAAAAATATGAAATGAACTTTTGACATTATCAAAATAAAAATTACAAATCAAACTAGATAGTAAAAGCAAAACATTCAATTACTACAAGGGTAAACATCTTTACATACAAATGTGTATGCAAAATCATAGTTCTTACATATGTATTATATAGGTGGTTGGGTTCAGTTTTTGTTGATTATTTATAAAATTTAAAATCAAACTAAAACTAAACCATGAAATGTCCTTTTCTCTCTCATAGAAATCTTGATCTTAAATCAAGAAAACTTGTCTTAACATGTTTTACTACTCACAAGTCCTAATTAATACAACTATCAAATTATTGATTGATAGTTTATCCATCGACAAAGTAACAAGTCTAACTAGTCTGATTATAAGATTATATTATACATGAAAAATTGCAACAAACTTGAGAAACCAGACTATAGAAATCTTGGCACAACGTACATGCTATACTGTAAGTTCAGTTCAGTTGTATGCTGTTGTTATGTGCATTTCGTTAACAAAAAGAAAACGAACCCTTCTCTGGCAACGATTAATAAACTTTGCTGCTAAATCAACTTCTTCCAGCTCATGACGGAGGGCTGGCTGTACATGTTTTCCAGATCTCAGTATTTTTCGTTTCCACTGAAGTTGGCTCCTAATTTTTTACTTTGCTACAGGTTTCTGTCTGGTGTTGGAAAATTGTACGTCCCCACTGAGAACGGAGCTAATGAAACTCTCTGCATCTTCAGAAGTGACTTCTCCCTCAAAAACTGCAAACTTACCCTTCCGCGGCTTGTATGCAAGAAGGACCTTGTCTGATGATTTATATCCTGATTTGTCAAATGCATTCAAGAAAGACTGCTGCCTCGCTGCATCCAAAAGTGCATAGGAAACTGAATCTCTTGAGCCATAGGCTGTACTCTGTCGTCTTGATAATGACTTTTGAGAGACCTAAAGTTGGCAAAATTTGAGTCACAAATCAGTTAAATCGGTTGTATTTCATACCAGAGGAGAGTAAATCAAAGTCTATACAGTTGACAGACTTACCGATAATAGAACTTTTTCTAGCTTATCCCTTGCTTTAGATGACCTGAAAACACCAATCACACAAACAGGAGTTTTCTCCCCACAAATGTCATTGAAATTAGAGCCTGTCAGTACTGGTACTTGCTTAGCCTCTGCT
This sequence comes from Solanum raphanifolium, assembly GCA_036250405.1. NCBI lineage: Eukaryota > Viridiplantae > Streptophyta > Magnoliopsida > Solanales > Solanaceae > Solanum > Solanum raphanifolium. The sequence goes on along the minus strand of JAJOOE010000523.1, from coordinate 8,616 downwards.
TCACTCTGCTCACTTTTACTCTGAGCTGAAGCTGCCTTCTTATTTTTCTTTTCAAAATTGTCCAGTAAACTACTTAGATCTTGAATTGCCGACTTTAGATCTTTTACAGAGATTCCTGTTCTCAAAATCTGTTTCTCCCCATTGGATAGCCAGCTAACAATGGCAGGAAGAGCATCAACACCCAACCTTCGGACAGCAGGATCAGAAGAATCACGAACCTATTAAACACGACACAGGCTTTAGTAAAAAACTTGCAAAGAACAAATGCAGTCATGCTCAAATCCAAATTCAAGTTGGTACAGTATTTAACTAATCATACGGACAAGTTTAGTCATATATTCTAACCTGTGCATCATAGAAGACAAAACGATTTTGATACAAGCCACTAAGAGCACGCCAAATAACTGGAGTATCTTTCTTTGTTGAGAGAAGCATCACTTTGGGTAAACCTCCTACAGTCTGGGAAACAAAATCAAAGTTGTCCAAATCTACACGCTTTGAGAATCTAGGAAGATGATCATGGCAAAAACTTTTCACCCTCTTCACATCTAAATCATCACTGTACTCCATCAACGCACCATCCCCACTTGATTTTAATGAATACACAAACAATCTTGGCACATTGCGAGGATATATGCCAAGACCCTTGCAAAATGATGCATCAGTTTCACAGTTTATTCTCCCCACCTATCACAGTAAGAGCACATCAGTGGAAATACAGTAATGACTAGAGTCTAGAAGTATTATGATGTAAGTAAAAGGATGCATACCTTCATTGCCCCATCCAGTGAGCTTGCAACTTCTCTGATGACAGATTCATAATATTGGATATCTCTTGATGTAGATGTATGAGAGAGTAATAGCCAAGTCATTCCTTTATCAGATATTTCTTTCTTATACATCTGCGAGTTTACGGAAGGGATGCTCTTGCCAGAGTTCTTGGTTCTAGACTGAGACCTGCCTGAACCACCAAAGCCACTAAAACCCCCAAATTTACTCCCACCTCCCATACCACCCCCAAACTGACTCCCACTTCCCATACCACCCCCAAACATGTTGGAGAATATATCATCTAAACCAAAGCCAGAAGACCTTTGGCTGCCAGGACCGCCAAAGGAAAATGAAAATGATTTTGCACCTCCTTGTCCACCACCCATACCACCTGGCCCGAAGTTAAACCCACTTTGTCCTGGTCCACCACTTGTAAAGTATGTATATCCACCATGATCTCCAGCGCCTCCAGCATCAAATCCAGGAGCTCCCTTCTCATCTCCATATAGGTCATAGTTTTTCCTCTTATCTTCATCGGACAGAATTTCATAAGCTGAAATTTGATCGACAAATAATACAGATAGTTAATAATATTGATCATCAAGCAAGCAAACACCCAGAGAAAGAAAATGCATGCTGTAACTAGTTGCACACATCAAGATAACTCAGATTGTATGGGTTTTAACCTTTAATCACCACCCATCTTTGGATCTTAGATAAAATCAAACCTACCTAGCACCTTGAAGAAAGATAAGAAAAACAACGCCATCTTTGGATCTCAGATTCTAGTGATAACTTTAGCAAGAATTTTAAAGAAAATAGCAAAAGCGGTTCTTTTAATTTCCTCAACTACAATTTCTTTCTTTCCTCTTTTTGATAATTGGCAGAGTGCTGAAAAGGAAGATAGAAATCAGAAGCTGTTATACCGTTATTAATCTCAGCAAATTTCTCCTGTGCACCCTTACTTTTGTTCTTGTCTGGATGATATTGGAGTGAGAGCCTGAAAAGGAAGAGGGATAAAGGAGAAGATTAAAAGGACAGAACATTAATTGCCGGAAAACTAATGCAGAGAAGTTCAACAATTGAAAAAAATCATCAATTAAATACAAGCAAATTTTAAAAAAAAGAAAAAGCTTCAGACAAAGTTTCACCTTGAAACCCATAGAATCTAATCGACCATGAGCATATTTGCAACCTCATATTGCAGGATCCGAATTTAAGGAGAATACCAGTAACCTACTGCATGCTGATAGTAAAGAGGCCATGGAAAAAATTGTCAATATGTTCCTTTACCTTCAAATTTATAGTCTTACTTCCAACTACTTATCCTGTCCCATTCCAAGACAATGACAAGAATAAGTAGTTAAGGATCAGATTGATCAATACTAAGGTCATTTGTTCTCGGGCAAAACAAGCTATGTTCAAGTTCAACCAACGTTGTTAAGGGCTTGTTTGAGGTAGGCTTAAGCCCCAAAGCTACGTAAAGTTCAGTTTGGCATTTTTCCTCCGGCACCAAGGAACTATGGATGAGCCTTATTTGTATAGTCTCAGCTTTTAAGAGGGAAGCATTAACAAATAAATGTAGTTGGCAAAGTGATTTATTAATCATTAGCAGAAAGTTTTGGATGAATTATTGAGTGATAAAACTGATAATGAATAATAAATTGAAGATTTACCATTAAAACTAGTTAATGAGAACTTAAAACTACTTCTTTACATCTAAACAAAAAATTGAAATGGTTGATAAATTAGAAATAACATGATTTTTCACTCTATATACTTTGTTTAGCTATAGTAATAATATCTTTATCAAATTTATATATTTGTCTTTATATTGTTTACTTATAAAGTATCCACATTTTTTGTTTTTCCATTCATTCTAATTGTGCTTGCACTTAAAAGCCTAGCACTTGTCCATACTTTTTGTCTCTGATATTTCAATCATAGTTCTTAGCTTATTGATGAAAACATCCAGTTATTGCAGGCCTAAGATTCTGGATTCTTAGGAAAACTGTAATTTTAAAGTTATGAAGAGTCCTGCTTTACTATCATCACTAAGAGCCCAGAAATTTACATATACTCTGCACTCTCTTGGTGTGTCACTTGTAGCGGTTTCATCCCAGAAGCATGTAAAACATGAATAGAATTGAAGGCCAAACTACAAGTACTCTAAGACACGTGAAAGTTTGAAGCACAAATAGAAGTACTTGGAAAATACTCATCACCACTACAAATCCTCAAGTAAAGGTAATTCCTACCAACAAAGAGACATCAATCATGGCAGAACCTCCAGTAAAACATGTAGGTAGGATAACAGTTGATATAGTTATGCCAAATTTTGGCTAAGAGAAACTTGACTACTGGATGGTAAGCATGAAACAACAAAAGCACAAACATTGAGATTTAAAGAAAAAATGATAATGGAAAAAAGATGAGCGAACATACTTGTGAAAAGCTTTCTGGATCTCACGCTGACTTGCGCTTTTATCAACTCCAAGCACCTGGAATAATTCAAAATCATTGTTAACCATGGAAGATGAGGTAATCACTCTGCATGGACACTCAGGATATATAGCTATTCTAGCATTATGAACCGTCACATAGTTAAATCTTTAGGCTTAACTTTCAGGTTTATTTTCTTAAAACTAACAAACACGAGAGGATACAAAGTGATCAATTTGAGATTCAGTACTTGCCACACCTAACTTCAAAGGGTATTTTTGCGGTTACTCTTTACATTGATTGTCTTTGTGCCACAAAGATGTGTGTATATATCAGCCGTAACAGATGAAAAAGGAGGTCAACCTCTTTCAAATATACAACATGGATTCTGGCAATGTAGTTGGACTCTCATGTCGATCCGAATGAATCATCCTTTCCACGGAGGTAACAGATGAAAAATCTGGGCTAACAATAAAACCCAATGCATCATGACTATTTTATTTTTTCAGAATCCATTATACGCATATCAGCATACTGGGAGTTTCTCCTTTTACATTCTCATTAAACTTTTACATGTCATTTAAATATGAAAATTACATAAAACAGATATTATTCAACAGTCAAATCAATAATACGTCTGCTTCCCTTCTTCTTCTTTTTTTGAGGATATCGTCTGCTTCCCTTCTTTCTAAGGGACAATCCTTCATTTACTCTATTTCCTAGTTTCAAAACACAATTTCTCAATTACAACATTATCCTAATATACAAAAACTGGTTAAATTGAGCAATTCCAATAAACCCCAAACAAAACCAACGGACAAATAAAAACAAAAAAATCAAAAACATCACGAAAACTCAATCACCAAAGGGGTACCCTTGGCATAGCTAGTAAAGTTGCTGTCATGGGTTCAAAAGTCTTGGAAATAGCCTCTTCCATAAATACAGGACAAGGCTGTGTATAATAGACCCATGTACAAAGCCCGAAGCTTTAATGCACCGGGCAACCCATGAAAACCCAATCACCAAAATCAGTTCAAAATCTAACAGTGAAAATTTAAATCAATTAGCCCTCAAGATGCTCAATCAATGTAGTTAAAATCCTCCATATCCATTTCAAATTCCACTATATTCGGGCCTAATTCATGCCAATATGAAAAATACATATATCATACATAAATTCAAACGGGAAAAAACAATAAATAGGAAATCATACATACCTTATAAGGATCAACGGTTTTAGATTGTACGTTGAGAACAAAGAGTGATGCACATAGAACAATGGCTATCGAAATTTGTCGGGTCTTCATAGTCGGGTCGATTATTCGGATCCAAATACAACTTGGGGTCGATTGTTCTTCAGAAATCGTAGTAGTGAATTTGAGAGACATACATGAAGAAAAAGAAGAAGAAGAAGTTGGTCTTAATAGATTTTGCGGGGGTTGGGGAATGTTCCAGATCATTCGGCTGTTTTTGATGACGTGGCATTTGTGACAGCGCTACACGATTTTTGGCCAATCAGATTTTAGATTTCTCCATTATGTTGTAATAAATATTTATTTATTTATTTTGATTTTAGTTTGCTTTCCAAATTTTCCATGTGACAGAAACAATTTGGAGAGTTAATTAAAAAAAGGGGAAATTATGTCATTAAGCAAATATATATTAGTTAATTACCTAACATAGCTACAATTTGTATTAATTATAATTTGGAACTTATTTTTAGCTATAATTACATTCTTTCTCGCCTCTCTCCTGTCTTCTTCTTCCTCTCTCTCGTCTCTCTTTGGAATTTCGCTCGCCACTCTCCTCCCTTTTCAGTCATCTCTCCCTCGCCTCTCTCCTCTCCCTGCCTAGTCTCTCTCTCACTACTCTTTTGTCAATCTCTCTCTCACTTTATACAAACACAAATGTATAATTTGTATTTGTATGAAGTGAGAGAGACGTGATATACAAATACATATCTCTCCGCTTATACACTTATAATTATGCAAATACAATATTTCCCTACCCAGTTCTCTTTTGTCTCTCTCGCTTTATGCAAACACAAATTATATAAATACATTTATATTTTGTGTTTGTGTTTGTATAAAGCGAGAGAGAGATTGGATATACAAATTCAAATGTTTTAACTCGATTCAATTGATATAAATTCAAATTATATGCAAATATACAAATACAATAATTGATACATATACATAGTTATTTACATATATACAATTATGTAACCGATATACATATACAATTCACCTCTGTCCCAGTACTCTCTACCCTCTCTCACTCGCCTCTCTCCTCCCACTCCCAATCTGCTCGCCACCCTCCTCCAATTTGTATGCAGATATACAAATACAATAATTGATACATATACATAGTAGTTACATATATACAATTATATAACTGATATATTTATACAATTCACTTATCTCCCACTCTCTACCCTCTCTCGCTTGCCTCTCTCTTCCCTCTCCCAATTTCGCTCGCCACTCTCCTCCATATAACATGTAGCTACGAATCGTAATCAGCAAACTATAACTATGAAGCGTAATTAAGCTATTTTTGAGTGGCTATATGTGAATTTTCCCCTAAAAAATTATATGTTTTTAAAGATATTTGAAGTTGTTAATTATTTTTTATTTATAATATTTTTTATGTCATTTCAAATAATATATATTACTCTCTTTATTTCAATTTATGTTGCACATATGAAATTTGGAGAGCCAACTAAATTTTTATATGAATTTTAAATATTTTAAATTTTAATTATTGTGTTTTATAGTACTTTTTAACATAATGTTTAAATATATAATCGAATATTTTTAAATTATTAATCATTGTAATTTATAGAACTTTTAACTTAATTTTCTAACCTATAACATATTAAAAAGTAAGATGAATAAATCAAAATGATGAGAGTGCTAAAGTGGGACTCACACTCTTGGTTACAAGCTCATAGCTCAAAATACACACGTTATGCATGAACTTGTGTGCTTATAGCCTCTTATTATTCTATATAGAAAATACGATATTATTTAAGCTTGGATAAAAAAAAAATTCATTTTATTAGATATCAAGTATTTAGTGAAATAAAAATATTAAAATATAATTATTAAAATTTTCAATCAATTTCTTTTTACGTAGAGATGATAAAAAATTTTAAGAAAATGATAAGCATCTTTGTTGAAAGGTGTTATTCATGCCTCTAATTAAATTTAAATTTAAAAAAGGAGTATAAACAATTTTTTGAGATACACTTATAAATAAAATTAGACAGATATATTTGTGTTAAACATGGTCCAACACTATACTTTATACGTTTGAGCTCATGTTAAGAAAACAAAATTTAAGTATAATAATTTTAAAGGGAAAATTACATAAATGGACCATAAAATTTAAAATAATTACAAGTTCATACTCAAACTCAAATTGTTAGATCTAAAATTACATAAATGGCTAGCCAGATCTATAATTGTTACGTAGACTGACTCCTAAAAAATGTGATCCAAGTATGCAACAAATGATTACTAAGCAATGTGTGTGTTTTGATTCATGTTACAATATTGAAAGAATACGTCAATCTTTTTTCAAAGCCTGTTTTTGTATTATATATTTTAACTAGTGAAATTGTCCGCGCTACGCGCGATTTTTTTAATTAGTTGATAATATAAAATTTAAGATATATCTATGATAAATATAAAAATCAACTGATCAAACGTATAAGAAAAAGATGCATATAAAAAAAAGAATAGAAGTGTCACATAGTTATCGAGGAAAAAATCCTTTCATACGAAAAAGAATACCTTCATATCATAGGAAAAATGAATATGTAACATTAGTCTCATAGGCTGTCCTAGTTACGTATATTTTGTTCACAAATAATTTAATTATTAAAATATAATAACTATTATTAATTTAATATATTTATCTGTAATTTGTATTATTCATAAAAGAAACACATTTAGTCTCAAAAGAATTATAGAATTTTAGTCCAAGAAAAGGCAATCTTAAAATTAAAAGTAGCAATTGGAGGAAGGTTAGTAATCAAAGAAAAGAATTACTTGTCATTTTAAAATAAAATCATAAAATCTAATATGTTCATAGAAATCTATATAATAAAAAAATGAAAGCCAAAAATTGATATAACAATCAAATCGAAGTTATGTTTTCAGAAAAAAAGATGTAGATTTAGTGATCAAATAATAGTTTGCATGCGTTTGTAGTTTTTTTTTAAATCATTCAATACTTCGAAAGATATCCGTTCATAAATTCATAGATATTCGTTCACGCGTGAGGTAATTTGTATTGTGAAAGGTCATTTAAAGAAGGAATTGAATATTTATATCCTGCTCTCATCATATTCCCTAAAGAATCGTTTGATTTGTGGACAAAGTTATTTTGAAATTATAATCAAACCTAAATTTATACCTCAACTAAATAAATTATAAATTTAGTTTCAACCTTTGATCCTAGATATTCTACCTTATTATTATACCAAACGAATAATTTACAACAATTGCCTAATAAGAAGGGACTATAAGTTTCAAATTCTCCAATTTTGCACAGATAAAAAAGTGTAGTATCAAGCACAAATTTAACACATTAAAACTAATTTACACATACAAATGACATGTTAAAACTAATTGCACGTACATGAAATATATTAAATCTGAAAAATGGGGCAAAAAAACAAATCATAGCTAATAAATTCATTAATTATAAAGTTAAAGATAAAAAATGAAATGTATATAGATTTCTTCACCACGCCAACTTCAGAAATTTTTGTATCTAATGAACAGTATAATAAAAAAGGCTCTTTGATTTATTGAGGAAAAAAGAAAGAAGAAAAAGACACACATGTCAACGAAGACTATACGTGCACTTTAGTTCAACATTTATTTTGTGAGGCTTTTTTTAAGGCCAATTAATTAGGACACTATGTATTGAAAAATAAAAAAGAAAATGACATGTTATTCAAGTAGAAAATGCAATTGGAGAGTTTTTGTAACTGAGATATAATTAAGGGTCTGTTTGGAAAGCCACATGGTAATTGAAATTGATGTAATTACTAGGGTAGTAATTACTAGGGTAGTAATTACACTGACCTGTTTGGTTGACACAATGCAATTACACTATGATTACACATGTCCTGTTTAGATGCCACAGTGTAATTACACATGTTCTGTTTGGATGCACAATTGCAATTATAAAATTATAATAAATTTTAAAAATAAAAATTAATTATTTAAAATTTATACTAGACAAATAAGAAACTTTATAAATGACATTAAATTAAATATTTAAGATATATATTCTTTTTTGAAAATATATTAATTAATAAACATATTTTCTGTAACTAATATTATGAAAAAATAATTGATTTATATTTTTTCAAATTAATATATTTCAATT
>JAJOOE010000522.1:0-49421 GCA_036250405.1 Solanum raphanifolium | reverse complement strand
ATGTAGGGGTGCAAGGATGACATCCCTCAATTCAATACCACAACACACATAGTAATCAAACACCTTCACCTTTCAAGTGGATCAATATCTCAAGCACAATTCTACTTCAACAAGTAATTTGATTATAACTTGCCCTTTCAAGGCCATGAACCAATATCAAACCATAAATCCAAACTACTACAATAGAATAGGATATTGACATGATTCAATATAAACATCAATAATTTAGCATAATTGCATAATCAACCGATTCCTAATCTCAATTCACAACTTAAGAATTTGGGGGAAAACATGGGTTCTAGTAAGAAACTATCTTCATTCAACTTTAAATCCACAATTAATTCATATTTCAATGCAATAATTCCTTCAGAAATCATTTTGAATCGAACCCATGCATAGATTGAAAAGTAGGGTTTTGGGGTAAACTTTGAAGATTTGCAATCAACTTTGAAATTGGCTCCTTTAAAGAAACTAAGTCAAGGATGAAGACCACCATACCTTTAATGGAAGAAATCCACAAAAATCAATTAAAAAACTTGAAGTCTTGACTTTGGAAGCTTGAAGTCTTCACATTCAATGGAGGTTTCTACAGAGAAAACTTTTGGAGGGGAAGGGAGGTTTGTATTTTGGGTTTTGAAATAATGAAGTCTAAAATATGTTTTAATACTTTAAAAGCCCTTAAAATACCATAAATGACTAATTAAAACTATCCCCCAACCAAACTAGACTTAACATGAATTTACCAAATGACCCCTCACATTGGCCGACTTGGACAGAAAATTGGTACCAACCACGAAGCCCCCATCCACGGACCGTGTATGGGACCATGGGCCGTCCTGTGCCCTTGTGGTTTATGGATGTGTCTTGGTTTTGGGGGCCATGACCCACGAAGGCCATCCACGGGGTGTGGATAGACCTACGGGGCGTGGTCCCCTTCCGTGGTTCACCAAATTTTGGGCAGCCTATTGGTTTCAAGGGGTCTTGGGGGTTAGGCTTAGGGTCCTCCTCAAGGACCCTTAGGGTGGTCCTTGGGGAGTCGTACCTTGATGTTTAACCCGTAAACCCCTCAACCATGGCTCGAGACAACGTTAAACACCCTCAAACCTCACTCCAAACTCAAACACCCACATGTTAGGCTCTAGTTTCACTTATTCGTTTTATGGGTCGTTACATTATCCCCCACTTAGAAACATTCGTCCTCTAATGGCACTTTAAACACATTAAGGGGTTAATGACTCAAGACTAGCAGCCCATCATGCATGAAACATTATAAACAATGCACAAAATTAGGAGGAAACCTCAACTCCACATCAAAGAGCTCAAAGCAAAACAAGAAGGTAGGAACTACATCCACAAACTCATTATGCAACATAACTTCAACATTTCTCATTACATTGGAGGAATTTCCTTCTCCAATTCACATCATGCTCATCATAACATCATTAAGCACATTAGGCAATTTCTTCATAAAAACACAGTAGTCATGTTTAACAATTCAACCTCATGAAACATATAGACAACTCATACTAAATGCATATCACCAAGAGGAACATAGTTCATATAAACTCATTTTCTCATTCAAACATATACTCATTAATATCATACACAACATAAGGAGACCATGCAAATACATATTCACACATGACTCCAAAACATGAAACAAGGAACTCTTGGTCTCAAGCTTGAATAGGAACAGAAGTAAAGAGATAAGGATATCAACACTCTCAACAACCTTACTATTCAACTTACTAACCCCCACTTAGGAGTAAACCCAACTAAGGCTATCATGAAAACAACATAGGAACCTCAATACAACATGCACAACCATAAGGAACTATCACTTACCGGTGTCTTCATCCGGATTAGCTCTTTTGTCCTTGTTAGCTTGAAGAACATAGAAACAATTTCTCTTTGGAGCATAAGGATCCAGGTGATACGCTCAAATTACACCTCCCTAAAGAAGCATAAGAGATCGTTATCAAGTAAAGAACCAAACTTGTAGGTTGGGGTCGATCCCACGAGGAAAAAGGTTTAGACTTCACTTTAACCAACAATTATATTCGTTTAGTCAAATTACTTCCAGACATAAGTAATTAAAAGGGGGGGATTTGTGAAACAAATTATAAGAATTCAGTAAGTAATCAGTAAACAAAAGTCAACTTTGGTTGTTATCAAGATGAGAGAATTAACTAGGGTATACGTGTTCCCCACAAGCTTATAACACAATAATCCTAGTAATAGCAATCCTTTCCTAGTGTACTACATGCAAAGTGATAAGGTAGGTATCTCTAAATCCTTGGTTTGGCATCAAGGGAATTTCACCCCGCACCTTGGTCCGGCTACATGTGTATAATTTAATAACCCTTACCTTTATCTCATATTAGACATCACATCGATGTTTGGCTTAGTTATTACTTCGCACCAATCGATATTAGACTATTAGATAGTATCACACTAAATTTATGTTCATAATTCTTTTCTTGTTGATTACCTCCTTGGTCCGACAAGTAACATCAAGGCGAGTTCTAACGCGTGCACTCATTAAAAAGACTTCTAAATGAAAGAATTATCAATGCATGCAAAACACTATTCAAGAATTGCTTATTTACTATTCATACTTTGTTAATCGCTCATAGTTCCCACAACTCTAGTTGTGGAGTTTAGTTACCCATGATCATATGAACACAATTCATTAGATGAAAGAATTATGAACTTACGTAAGAAGAATAAATAATAAACCCAGAAATTCAACTTGAATTGCAACACCAAAATCTTCAAAACGAAATTAGAAAATTAAGAATTGCTAAAGTTGCAAGTTATTCTCCCAAGTCAAGAACTAGAATAAAATTACTAAAGTCTAACCCCCAAAAACGAGGTTTACATACCCTATTTATCGAAAAGAAGTCCTAAATTAAAAGGGAAACAAAATAAGGAAAGTTTGTTCAGGCACGCGTCTTCATTCCACAGACTGACTCACGGACCGTCAATGGATCTACGGTCCGTGAGTCCCTTCCGTCAACCAGGACTTAAAAAATATTCAACTCCCAAAAATCAGTTTCTCTGAAGCAAACAACGGAACTCCGGTACGGACTGTAGATCAATCTACGGTTCGTAAATCCCTCTCTGTAGATCCACACTTAGAATCTTCAAACATCAGGTACTAGAACCCCAGCAGTATCGTTCTACGGATCAGCAGTACAGTCCGTAGATCAATCTACGGACCGTCAATGGCCACCGTGGTTCCACACTTGGTCAGAATTCCCTGATTTGCCTTCCATGCCTTGCCTGTTGATCTACGGTCACCATCTACGGAGCGTCAATGGACCTACGGTCTGTAGATCACCTCCGTAGATGCCTTTTTCTGCATTTCTTTCAGTTGTCTCTTTACTTCCGCGCCTAAACATCTTTCCTGCAAAACATGATAAAAACATATAAAAACCAAGACAAAAAGGCCCTAGACACACACAACTCTTAAGTGAAATGTATTAAAAATACTGTAAACTCAAGGTATATCAACACCCTCAACTTAAATTCATTGTTGTTCCTCAAGCGACGCACTAAGACTCTAAACGCACTTGTATAGAAGCAAGCAATTTAAGCACAAGCAATCACATGGCTCTCTATCCCAACTCTCTTTTCTGGAGCAAAATATGTTCTCTTAAACTCGACAAGCCAATTCATGCGGATCAAAATATGACAAAGATCGACCAACCAACACAAAACATACACTGTTTCACTATCACCAAGGTACCAACTTTCCGACAATGTAACGAGTGCCCTTACTTCAAACGAAATCCCTTTTTCACACAATGAATATGATTTTGAGTACAAGGATTCATTCAACACTCACACTTAAAAGTATCTTCAAGTATAGTTAGTGATCAATATCATAAGCTTTCCCTTATTTTCACTGCTTAGACTCTCCAAACTAGATTCTAGGATCATTATAGGACTTTCTTGGCTTGTAACGTAGGCTCAGGGTCAGGTGTGGTATATTTGGGTACTTCTTAGTGATGTTCTGCCCTCCTTGACATTACACTAGGCTTTCAACCTCATTTTGCCCTAATTTTGACATCCTACCATTTTACCATCTTTCCCTTGATTTTCTTCAACCATGGATGTGACTTTAGATGTTGTAGCTCTTTATTTTCACTTTCATCTTTTTCTTGCCTTTTATTCTTTTCTTTTTCTTTCAACAAGTCACATATTTTCTTCTCTTTTCTTTTTTTCTATTTTTTTCAACATCAAACTCTTTTCATACCCATTTTTCTTTCAGTTTCCTCTTTCATAGCCACCCTCAACTTATGGATTTTCCATTGGTTGAGGTGCACAATACCCGATGTCGGATTAGGGCCAAGATTGAGGTTACTTTTTATATTAGCCACCCTCAATTTAGGCTTTGGCCTAAGTCGAGGCGCACATGTCCAAGGAGGGACCGGGCCAACATAGTAGATTATGGGAATGTGAATTAGGGGTTTAGAAAGAAATGGTTTAATTTAGGCTCAAAGCATTTGGATCAAATGGAGCGTTTATTTTATTTGGTTGGATTCTTATTTTAGGCAATTTGTGGACTTATCAGAACAAGGGCCTATGATCACTTCCTAGCCTCTAGAGTAGATTGTCTTAGCAGGACTAACCGGGCAAGTTCTAGATTGGCACAAAACTATTTGAACAATCAACTGTTCTCACACACTCTTCGCACATAGTTTCATTATTAGAATATCCAATTACCCAGTTAAAGTTTTAGCTTAAGTCATGCAATCAAGTTGATTCATTATCATGTCATACTCAGAGCCAACACATTCAACGTATCTTAGCCTACAAATTCTAGCGCACATCACAAAATTTGGACGAGTATCATTTTTCATAAGCAATCATGCTTCATTCTTTTTCATGCTTCTACACATACGATCCTAAGAGATGTTGGTTCAACAAAAATTAAACAGACTCTCGAGGGCAGAGAACACAGGAAAGAAAATCCCAAGAGGGGATTATGAGTTAGGTTACTCAGACTTCACCCTATCAATCACAATTCATTTACCCCACCCCCAACAACAATAGATGTGATTGTTCCCAATGCATACAAGAACAGTAAAAGATAATGGATTAGGTGAAGCAAACCTGTGGTGCATAGCGCCGAAGGCTCATCAACAAGCGGGTAGGTCCAGTTTTTAGGAGCCCGCTAAATCAACACTCGGATCACCCTCAGTAGTGCATGCATCAACAAGGACGACACCATCAGTAGTGTTATTTGTCACTCTAGTTGCACCCTTAGTGGTGCTCACATCAATCCCTACGGGCACAGAAATTGACGCCCCAACAATCATCTCACTGGCCCATTGCTACCTCAGCTGCTCATCTATTATAGAGGCTTTCTATTCCCTCTTCTCCTGCCTTTTGCTAACATTTTCCTCCTCCGTAAGGTCAATTTTGTGTGACTAGATTGGTGTCTTTTACCGCTAGCACGTGCAGGCTCGGGCTGCTCCTCCACATCATCTCCACTGAATAGTGCTCCCAGGACTGTATCATCACCTAATGAAGAGGGTGCAGCCTATGGATCAACATCTGGTGTGGCCAGGATGGCGTCAACATCGGCCCGGAGACTACCTAGCTAGGTCCGAAGAGAGGACATATCAGTAGAGAGAGCAGGCCTCTCTAGAACTCTCGACTCGAAGGCATCGAGCCACTTATGAACTGCTTGGACCTTATGGTCCATTTTCGCTTCCATCTTCTTTTCTACTCTCTCTTTGGACTTAGCAATCAATTTCTGCATCCAGGGTTTAATATGGTGCACCAAAGTGGCCATCTAAGCCTCTAACTTCTGGACTCGGACCAGCGGTATAACATTGGCTCCCGAAGGCGGAGTGGCTCTAGATGAGCTGTGGGCCTGACTAGCGACCTGAGAAGAGGAAGCTAGGGAATCATTAGTGTGGGCTGGAGGGGCAGGTTCATCACCCTGCATCTGCTCCACAGTATCTACTAAATCAATACCCAATGGCAAATCGATCCGCGGCCCTTTGCGAGGTGCTGCCACATTCGCCTTGTCCTGAATCAGGCAAACATCTAAGGTCCCCGTAGGGTGGATCAACCTATCACAGTTCTAGATCCGCACTCCAGAGTCCTTCCACAATTGGAAAATTAAACATGGAAAGGGGTAAGTAGTGGAGGTCTTGAACGCCCTGTCGTGAATTTCTGCCAGCAGCATGCGGGCAAAGTCAATCTCCAATCCTACTACTAATGCTGCAACCATGACGGCTCTGTCCCATGTGAGTTGGTTGTCAACTTTTGTAGGCGACACCCTGTTATGCAATAACAACCAGAAGAACTTGGCCACAAAATTTAATGTGGCCTTTCGGATACCCAACCGTGGTGCGGTTACCCACTCTGCACGCTCGCCATCTGCAGCAATGTATTTAGCCAACCAAAGTATAATAGCGTCCCTCTGCTCTGCATTACGCGTGTAGGCTCCATTCCTCACAACATACGCTCTGTAATCAAATTCGGCCGTATTGAGAGCCCAAGTATGATCAGGACCAGGGCCATAGAGGAATCGGCTGATGGTGGCATGTGATATGTCCACTGGAAAACCTCGGACTATATTAGAAGAGATAGGTTCCTAGGCTGTGGGCTTGGACCTCTTGTCTATCGAACCTTGGAGAGTGGCAGCGTAAGAGGCATAAAACCCCTGTACAATCTCCTCGCTATAAGTCCCAGGGTCTCGAGACATCCAGTCGCACTTGTGAAGCTGAAAAAGTGATGGATGTCGGGAAAAGTGTGTAAGTTCCCTGTGAGGACTCTGCGCTATTCAGTAATAACCTGGGCCATCTTCTCTTTCTCATTCAGCATTCTGGCATCCCGGTAGATTTTCCATTGCCCCTCAACACACCATCTATTTGTCTCCCCAGCCACCGGATCAGGTTCATAGCTTCGTGGCACATGGACTTCTCCCGAACTGGTGGCCTCATCAGACGAGGCAGCTTTATCATATAATCCTGAGCTTTTGGCAGATCCAGAACCGGGGCCGGAAGCATGGGCGAGCTCAGATCCGGAAGCAGAGGCAGACTTTGAGCTGGAAGTAGAACCAACCTCAGAATTGGAAGCCGAACCGGCCTCAAAATCGGAGGCAAAACCAGCCGATGACCCGATCAGTATGTTTTCCTCATCAAACTGGGAGACAATGACTACGTCGGTGACCACCTACCGGGACGTATTTCGGGTAGCCCGAGGTGCAATAGGGGATGTCCTGGCTGGTGGAACATATATCGGATCCTTTTCTGCGTCCGTGTCTTTATCGATTAACCTGAAGCTATTGGCAACAAATTTTGACTTGCCTTGTTTTGTATAGGTTACTATCTTCTTAGGTTCCATAGTATCTGTGGAAGCGTTATTAGTGCCAAAACTAACTAAAACACACTCAAAAAAAATTTAGAACTAAAAACGAACAACAACGAAGACCCAAAAAAAATTCAGACAGTGGTTACAGTGGTCATCTACGGAGGGGACCTACAGTCTGTAGACTGACATACGGTCCGTAGAACCCTTCCGTGGATTAGAGGACCAACAATATTGGTTGCATATGGAAACCACAGATGTACAGAAAGGTCCGTAGATTGATCTACGGACTGTAGTCCACATCCGTAGTTTTACACTTAGTGGAATTTTCAAGTGCATCAAACCACGAACCTAATCTACGGTCCATAGACAGGGTCTCGTGGACGTGATCTGTGCCAGTTTTCAGACATTCTTTATTTTCAAGCCCACATATTTGACCATTTTCAATAGTATCCTAGCCGAACCATGTATTTCAACATTTAATCATGCTAGTTCATCTTTCTAAGGGTTCCAATTACTCAATTGGATAATTACTTTGTGTAAGATTCGGAACCTTAAGTCGAAACTTACATATAGACTAGCATTTAGATAGGTTTATCACACTATCAAGGCAACACAATCACAATCTATCGTCCCAAGGGTTTTAGTACTTAAATTTGAGCATACAATTACATACACGTAATTACCAAAGGTCAAGACCCGACTCTCGACTTTCTATACTCAATCTATGAACCAAAATTCAAAGTGAGGGGAAAGTCTATTACCTTACAGGCAATGAGGGGTGGGGTGATTGTGTGATGACACTAAGCTTTGCAAGACCACACAAATCACCTAGTTGCGCCGAACCCGAACACCAAAGTTTTGGAAAAAAAATTGAGAGAGATTGGGGAATTTCTGGGATGAGTGGAGGTTGGAGAGGAAAGGAAAATTAGGTTTTAAGGGGAGCGGAAAGGGAAGATTTAATGGGGATTTATGGAGTGATTTAAGGAATTGGGAAGTTTAGAAACGGTTTGGTGGTAAATGGAGGGAAGTGGGAATGATTTAAAATTGGGGGATTTTAAATAGGATTGGTCCGGGTCGGATTAGGCAACATTTAGGGTTTTGGACCCACTAGACCCCATCTATGGTCCGTGGGTCGATCTACGGTCTGTAGATGGGGACCGTAGATCAAACTTGCACTTAAAAATTCAGAAATCTTACCTGGGATCTACGGACAATATTGACGATCCATGGACTTTACCACGGACCATCAATGGGGTCCGTAGACCACTGCACCAGACCTTTTTCCTGCAGATTCTGCTTTTCGCCCCTGCACATGTAGCAACCATTAGCACGTTATTTTTACATTTTCTAGACACTTTTTAGACACGGACCCCATGCTATGTCTAGCCAACACTAAAACAAAAGTAAAACAACTATCTAAATGAGTACAGAGAAGCAACTAAAACAAAACTACTAAACGGAAAACAAAAACCTATTGTTGGCTAGATTTTACATCTTGGGTTGCCTCCCAAGCAGTGCTTGATTTAACATCGCGACACGATCCAGGCCTCTTGATTACTCAGACTTCATCAAGATGATAGGCCTCAACAACTTCTTGCACACTTTCTGCGTTTCCCAGATAGATCTTGATCCTTTGCCCGTTAACCATAAACCATGTTCCTTCAGTGTTCTCAAGCTCAACCGATCCATGGGGAAGCACTTTTGTGAGCAAAAATGGCCCGGTCCATTTGGATTTGAGTTTGCCCGGAAACAAGCGCAACCTAGAGTTGAATAGAAGCACAATATCACTCACTACAAATTCTCACTTTTCAATTCTTTGATCATGATACCACTTCATCTTCTCTTTGTACAAGGCTGAACTTTAATAAGCTTTTAGGCGAAACTCATCAACCATATTCAAGTCATTCATTCTTTGATTAGATGCGGCGCCCCAATCCAAGTTTAGCTTCTTCATCGCCCACAAAGCCTTATGCTCTAGCTCTACCGGTAAATGGCAAGACTTCCCATATATAAGTTGGTAATGAGAAATACCTATGGGGTCTTGTATGCAGTGCGATAGGCCCATAGACATCATCATGCTTCCTTGACCAATCCGTTCTATTAGCATTCCCACTCCTCGCCAAAATCTGTTTGATCTCTCTATTGGACACTTCAACTTGCCCGCTAGTCTGTGGATGGTAAGGAGTGGCTACATTGTGGCGGACACAATACTTCTCAAGTAGTGCCTTGAACAACTTATTACAAAAGTTGGAACCTCCATCACTGATAATCACCCTCTGTGTACCAAATCTGGAGAAGATATTCTTTTTCAAGAATGCGGTGACACTTTTAACTTCATTATTGGGGAGCACAACTGTTTCCACCCACTTTGATACAGAATCAACCGCAACAAGACTATACTTCATCCCATGTGAACTCACAAATGGACCCATAAAATCAATGCCCCATACATCAAACAATTTTATCACCAATATAGGATTCATAGGAAGCTCTTGCCTCTTTGAAATCCCTCCTTCTCTTTGGCAACGATCACAAGACTTGGTAAAATCATAAGCATCTTGGTGGATGGTAGGTCAATAGTACCTACACTGCAAAATCTTATGCACAGTTTGAATACCATTATGATGCCCACCAACAGGCGATGAATGGCATGCTTCAAGTACACTCAACATCTTAACCTCGGGCACATAGCGACGAATAATCCCATCAGCACAACGAAGATACAAGTAAGGCTCATCCCAAAAGAATTTCCTCAAATCATGCATAAAGTTTTTCCTTTGGTGAAAAGACAAGTCCGGGGGCACCAAATCGCTTGCAAAATAATTAGCAAAGTCTGTTATTGCTCCCCAGTATACACGCAAGTGTACGTGGTCGCGCAAGTAATATAGATTCTTTAAGAAACAAGTTATCGTTCCCAAGGGACTTATGATCAATTTATATTTAACACTTAATTCTCTAAATAAAAGTAAAAGTAACCTTTTCAAGAATTTATGATTCATTGTTGACTACTACTAATTATGAACTAAATGAAAGTAACTAATTGTGAACAACTTTAATATTATGTTTCAAGCAAGTTAAAAGTAATTTCAGAGCTGCAGCATATACTGAATATCATGTATCTTATTATCGGCCTAGAACTAATTTCAGTTGTCAAGTTACTGGTTTATAGGGTTAATTATATGAGTCGGGCTATACACCTCTCGTCGCCTACTCCAATTAGCTACCTAAATACATCGTTGGGCGGGGATAAGTAGACTAATTGGCTAGCATTTATATTTCATCCAATTTCGTAACCAAGCGAGTTGTTCGTCCGGGCGTCAGTCCTGAACATAAATCACCTCGACTTAATGGGTCGATTAAGCTCTTTATATCCTCTAGTCCATTTAACCTCTCCTCTCCCGATTTTAAGGTTAAACAATAGATTTATCTCTAGATGGCCAGTCAAGAAATACTAAAACAAGAATATAGAAGTAACTTATAATGACAACCAAGAATTAATTCATAAAGCTTTGAATAATCAACAATCCATTCGTAGCTACAGCCCCAGAACTAGGGTGTTTAGCTACTTATGCTATTAGAAAACAAGAAAATACAATAGTTCATGCAATTTTTCAGTAATTAGAAGAGTTAAAGGATTAAAACCTATTACAAACTTGAATTCTTGCTCTTGCACACTCAAACAAAAAAATCCCCCCCTTTACTAATGAACCCTATGGGTCTATTTATAATAATTAGAAAAACTAAGACCCAATCCTCAACCAACAAGGAGTCCTATTTAGTTGTATTTTCGCTAGAAAAGTCGGCATCATGGTGGGGCGCCACGCCTAGCATCCCGCCTAAAACTAGCCTCTGAAGTTTCCTCCTTGGCACGCCGCGCCTCTCAGCGCGCCTGAGAGGCGTTTGTGAATATTTGTCCCAGGCGCGTCGCGCCTAGCAGTGCGCCTGGCCCTGGGGTCTTCATCCTTGGCCGCTTTTCATGCTCTTTTACGTCTCTTTTCTTCTAGTTGACTCTAATTCCCTTGAGAGTTCCTGAAACAACCAATCATGTGTGTAAGTGTACAATCATTGCAATTTATACCAAAAATTAAGCTAATGACTAGAGATTATCTTTCAATCTAATTGACTTATGGGCAAATATTGACAACTTAGGCATATAAATATGCCTAAGATCACCACCCCACACTTAGAACTTTGTTTGTCCATAAACAATCTCTAGACTATCAACTCTTTTGCACAACCCTTGGACTTATCAACCCACCTCAGTATCAACCAAACATTTTCAATCATGATTTTGTATTTCATACTGGATGCAACTTCACAATATTTACACCATGTACAACACATGCTCAAAGAATGATTTTATTATTTTTTCGGGCTAATGCAAACTCATACAAACACATCAATTAGATAAACTTACACATGCCATGAATGCCCTCACTTGTTCTTGTTTAGTAAAGCCTTTCACTCAAGCAACTTGTAATATCAACAAGGCCTATTTTTCAACAACAACTCACCCTCACAAAAGAAGTTCTTACTTTTCTCAACATACCATAAGCTTGCCAATAGTATATTATTACTTTCGCACATATTTCTCAAGGAATCAAGAGGACTTTCATTAGGCTGTAATGTAGGCTTAAGGTAAGGGAGGGAATATTTAGGAATCATTTTAGTGGCTACACCTCCCTAATTTGCCAACCATTTTCTTCATAACTCTTCTTTCCTCCTAGTACACACTTCATGACTATTTACCCTTTGTGTTGCTCCATATTTGCCCTTTATTTCTTTTTCATCATATATATATATATACTTTTTATTTATTTTTTTATTTTATTTTTTTGACATGCCTTCTCACTAGCCATCCACACTCTAGATTTTTATCATCTAAGTAAGGTACGCATTATCCTTGATAGGATCAGGGCCACTGTTCCGAGCATAACTCTAGATTAGCCACCCTCAATTTTAGTCGAGTTGCACATTGTCGCTAAGGACCAGGGCCAAAATAGAATTTCTTTTTTCACACAATGTAGTAATTCACCCTTAGCTATATCAACCAACATTTTCTAACCCTTCTTTTCAACATAGTGCATTAAGGATTTTTCATAGGATCAAAAAGACTAGGTATCAAACAACGGGTTTCGGCTTATCATGTGGTTTATCAATAAACAAGGCTATAGGCTCAATGGGGCTTCACTAGGGATGATTTCAATGGTAGGCATACACGTAGAGTTAAGAATTGGCTATTTCAAAGAAGCGCCTCAATCATATTCCTTAAGTCATACAAGCTACTAATTCAACACACACAAGGTAAGTTCTAGATATCAAGTTAAGAAAGAACAAATCAATCACCACACATGGTATTATGACACATATAAGGATATCTCAACTAACATGTTTCTACAACTTGCATTACGGTATCATTACACAATTAAGCCCATTCATTTTTTTTTATTTTGAGTCAAAACTAAGAACACATGCTTGTTACAAGGTCAACAATCTATTCAATTATTCCACATATGACTACCCATGACGTTTGACTAACCCTTTTGGACATAGTTTCAGAAGGCCAAGGTTGTTTTCTCAATCCTACTTTTCTATTTGACTAATTTTCCCTTAAGACGGTCGTCATCCATCCATCATTAGGAACTGTCACTCCTATGACGACTCTAAGACTCGATAAAGCAATAAACTAGTCCTATTCGGTTCAAAGGGACAATCCTCAGTAAAAGTACCGACAACAAACGCTGAGAAACCCAAAATAAAAATAACATTAAACATTTAACTAAAAGCTACCACTAGACTATATAAAGCAGTAAACAACTATATACAATAGAGACATATTCACCCCACCCCACACTTTAAAAGTAAGCATTGTCCTCAGTGCACAATTAAAGCAAAGCATAGAGTTAGGAATACTCTATCGAGCCTCTAGGCCTCGTCGTCATCGCGATCAAACACCTTCAAGGCATTCGCCTCCTCATCCCCAGCATCCTCCTCTTCATCATCCATAACTTCATCAGCAGTAGCCGCATCATCATCCAAAGGCTCTAAGAATACGGCACCAGTCTAGCATAAGAATACTGCACTCTCAATCAAGGGGTAGCGCTCCGCCATGGTTTCATCTCCGCATCTATAACTGGATGGCCACCTATCCGCAGTTGCAATTCCGCCATCCCAAACATTCTTGCCATGACACTGTCATCACGGGCTTGCCTTTCTAGAGCAAACAAGACAGGTCCATGGGATGTGTCTAGTGCCTTTGTGCGGGTTACATCAACTAATTTACCCGTCAGATCCGGGTGATAAGCAACAGTCATGTCCATTGTTTCCTCTTTAATACCTTCAGCCCTCATAAAACGGGTGATCAACCCCAGTAACAAAATCTCCACCTCAAATTGTTCCTAAATTTCATCATATTTTGCCTCAGGATTGCCCCAACATTAATAGGCATTCCCTTCATCAGCATATAGACTAATACCACCCTATCCCTTGTCACATCAGTCAAATGTTTGGCAGGCAACAACATACTACATACTATCATCAGCCACACCCGAGCAACTTGATTAAAGTTAGCAAAATGTAGGGTATTATGCCTCCCTGTATCCTCACTCCGCTCCCACCTAACAGTCGAATCAACCCCAAACAAGGTATGTTGGATATCCCTATAAGGAGGTTTATCCTTCAAGTTATTAAACTCATTAGGGTCACAATTCGAGGTACCTAACAACTCATTCATAATTCGCGCAGAAAATTTGACATTTTTCCCCTAACTGGCACAGTTTTATATTTTGTTTCAGTTAGCCAATTAGCATAAAGTTCTCTCACTAACGTCAAATTGCAATCTCCCGAATTGTCAAATATAAACCTTAGTCCCAAATCAATTACATTCTTATATATAACAGGATATTGCGACTGCAACCTTACCTTATTCACAAATTCATCGCCCATATACTTCGCCTCTTGTTGACAGGCGAACCATTCCCAGCCATACCTTTCAACAACCTTTTTACCAAATTTTTGCACCGATTCCCGAGCATTAGAGGACCCGGAAGCTTCTCCTTTTCTACTCCGCTTGGAACCCGCCACGGATTTGGCTTTCGGCGCCATCGCCTCCTAATAAGAAAAAAGAGAAAAAAAATAGAGAAAAAGAGGAACAAACACAAAGCAAAAATAAAAATTAGTTAGGAAAATTAGGGGGGGTGCAGTTGGGCAATGAGGAGAGGGAAGAAGAGAGTAAAAGAAAAATTAAAAATTTTGGATAGTGAAGGATTTGAAGTGAAAGGGGAGTGGATATGTGGTTGTGTAGGAGGAGAATGGGTAGGGAAAGGTTTAATTGTGAGTGCAATGGAGGAAGGAGAAAGGTTGGTGTTAATGGAGGTAGTAGTGGGAAGTTAGAAGAAGATGAAGAAGAGGAGTTGGAGAGAAGTTAGGGGGTTTGGGCGGTTTGTGGGAGAATGGAGGAAAGAAGTGGGAGTTTTAGGGATTTAAGGGGAGTGGGTCGGGTTTAATCCTGGTATAAACATGAAAAAAAATCTGGACATTGGCGCGATGGGGAACGACGCGTCTCTCAGCGCGCCCCATTTGTCCCTCTGAATATTCATGCTAGGCGTGGCGCGCCAACCAGTGCGCCTGGTTTCAGCGATTTACTATTACAAGCTAAGTTACAAGTAATGAAAGAAAATCCTATCTAGCTATTACTAACTTAATTTCTAAAAATTGAAACAACACTAAAACAAATATTTCCAGAATTCAAAGATGAACTACCTATCTATTACATTTTGTTCATGGGTTACTTCCCATGCAGCGCTTGATTTAACGTCGCGGCACGACTCAGCTTGGATCATTCATCATTTAGCTCAAGAGCTTCCTGATCGCGATCCGCATCCTCACCAAAATAATGTTTCACCCTTTGCCCATTGACCAAGAACGTAAGGCCAGTCTTACCTTTAAGCTCAACAACCCCATGTTGTGTCGTCCTAACCACTTCAAAAGGACCACTCCACTTCGACCTTAGTTTTTCGGGAATAACCTTAGCCTAGAGTTAAAGAGTAGTACCTTATCTCCCGGATTGAAGGTACGAGCTACTATGTGCTTGTCGTGCCACCTTTTTGTATTTTCTTTGTATAGCTTCACATTCTCATATGCGTGGAGCCTAACCTCCTCAAGTTCATGTAGCTGATTCACTCTCTTTTTTGCCAGCTAGCTTGGGGTCTAAGTTCAATTCTTGATTGCCCAATATGCTTGATGCTCTGATTCCGCTGGAAGGTGACATGCTTTCCCAAATACTATGTGATAGGGAGAAGTCCCTATTGGTGTCTTATACGCAGTCCTATATGCCCACAACGCATCATCTAGTTTTTCAGACCAATCATTCCTTTGGCATTCACCGTTTTCTGCAAAATTTGCTTCACCTCTCTATTCGAAACCTCCACTTGGCCACTCGTTTGAGGATAGTAAGCTGTAGCAACCTTATGACGAATACCATACTTAGCAAGCAGACTTTTAACAAGATGGTTAATGAAATTCTTACCTCCATCACTTATAATTGCCCTTGGAGTGCCAATGTGAGTGAAGATGTGCTTCTTGATGAACTTTATCACCACCCTTGAATCATTGGAAAGAAGAGCTACAGCCTCCACCCATTTACTAATATAATCCACACCCACCATAATGTATTGGTTTCCACTAGATGGTGGGAAGGGACCCATGAAGTCAATACCCCACACATCAAAGATTTCCACCTCCAAAATGTTACTGAGCGGCATCTCATGTCTTCTTGAAATAGTACCCAACCTTTGGCATTTATCACAACCCTTCACAAAAGAAATAGAATCTTTAAATAACGAGGGCCAAAAGAAACCAGATTGTAGTACCTTATGAGCAGTACGCTCTCCTCCATGGTGACCTCCATATGGGCTAGCATGACAACTCTCGAGCACTTTGTGAACCTCATATTCCGGAATGCACCTTCTCACTACCCGATCTACGCCTTGCTTGAACAGAAATGGTTCATCCCAAATGTAGAACTTGGCATCATGATTGAGCATTTTCTTTTGTTGGTTGGTTGCACTCGGAGGATACTCGCCACTTACTATCAAATTCACAATGTCTGCATACCATGGCACTTGAGAGATATCTAATGCCATTAATTTTTCATCCGGAAACACTTCCCGGATTTGCTCACCTTCATTCACATGTGAAAAATTCTCCATCCTAGATAAGTGATCGACTATTTGATTCTCAGTACCTTTTCTATCTTTAATCTCAAGGTCAAATTCTTGGAGAAGCAATATCTATCGAATTAGCCTTGGTTTAGCATACTTCTTGTTGAATAGGTACCTAATAGCTGAATGTTCGGTAAAAACAATCACTTTAGTACCTACCAAATGCAATTTGAACCTGTCGAAGGTGAACACTAGAGCCAACATTTCCTTCTCCGTCACTGTGTAATTAGCTTGTGTAGAGTCAAGGGTCTTGCTTGCATAATAAATCGAGTGGAACACTTTATTCTTTCTTTGTCCCAACACTTCTCCCACTGCTACATCGCTTGCATCACACATGAGTTCAAATGGTAATCCCCAGTCAGGAGCAATTAAGATGGGAGCCTCAATTAGGTTCCTCTTCAGCATCTCGAAAGCTTTCAAACACATCTCATCAAAATCAAACTTCACCTCCTTCTCAAAATACTGCACATAGGTCTTGCAATCTTGGAAAAATCCTTGATGAATCACCTGTAAAAACCTGCATGACCCAAAAAACTACGCACACCTCTCACAGAAATAGGAGGGGGCAATTTCTCAATAACTTCTACCTTAGCCTTATCAACCTCCAAACCAGATTTAGACACCTTGTGTCCTAACACTATCCCCTCTCTTACCAAAAAATGACACTTTTCCCAGTTTAGAACTAAGTTAGTTTCCTCACATCTAGTAAGTACTTTATCAAGATTCCGGAGACATACCTTAAAAGACTTCCCGAAGATGGAAAAATCGTCCATGAACACCTCTACAAAGTCTTTCACCATATCATGAAAAATGGCCATCATACACCTTTGAAAATTCACCAGTGCATTGCAAAGTCCGAATGGCATGCGTTTGAAGGCATAGGTACCATAAGGACAAGTGAACGTGGTCTTTTCATGATCCTCGGGTGCAATCAAGATCTGGTTGTAACCGAAATACCCATCTAAGAAACAATAGTACTCCTGCCCTGCTAGTCGATCAAGCATCTGGTCAATGAAGGGAATGGGGTAGTGATCTTTCCGGGTAGCATCATTTAGTTTCCGGTAATCCATGCAAATTCTCCACCCGGTCACTGTTCTAGTAGGAATCAACTCGTTCTTTTCATTCTTTTCCACTGTCATACCTCCCTTCTTGGGAACACATTGTACTGGACTTACCCACTTACTATCAGAGATTGGGTACACAATTCCAGCATCTAGCCACTTTATTACCACTTTTCTCACCACTTCTCTCATCAAAAGATTTAGTCGACGTTGATGTTGTGCACTTGGTTTGTGATCCTCTTCCATGTAGATTCTGTGCATACATAACGCTGGACAAATCCCATGGATGTCAGCCATCTGCCATCCAATAGCTTTCTTTCTCCGCTTAAGAATCCGCAATGCTGCTCCAACCTGAAATTCATACAACTCTGCATAAAGTATAATAGGCAAAGTTTCATTAGTACCCAAAAATGCATACTTGAGGTGAGCCGGCAGTGTTTTCAGTTCTAGCTTTGGGGATTCCTCAATAGAGGGCTTGGGTGGTGGTCCTAACTCATGCTCTAATGGTTCCACTCTCTGCTTGTGAGGCTCCACGAGTGCGAGATTCAGACATGTTTCTATCTCTTGAGCCTAAGTGTTTTCATCTCTCTTATGACCTATTAACACTCTTTCTAAGAGGTCTTCGGGCACAACTAAATGTGGCTCTACTATGCGATCAACCACAGTAATAGCAGACAACTATTCATAAATAGAAGGAAATTTTAGAGCGCGGTAAACATCAAATACCTCTACCTTATCATGTGCCCTCATGGTTAATTGATCTGCTGCTACATCAATCAATGCCCTACCCGTGGCCAAAAAAGGATGTCCCAAAATGAATGGAACTTCAGGATCGGATTCAAAGTCTAAGACCACAAAATCTACCGAAAAAATCAATGAACCTACTTGCACTAACACATCTTCTACCACCCCCTCTAGCCTGGCAATGGATCTATTAGGAAGTTGAAGAATAATAGTGGTTCGTTTTGGACTACCCAACCCAAGTTTTCGATACAAAGATAGGGGCATCAAATTATACTTGCCCCCAAATCACACAACCCCCGGGAATGAACACTTTGCCCAATAGTAATCTGCACAGTAAAACTACCCGGATCTTTTAACTTTTTGGGCAGTCTATTTTGAATCCTTGAGTTGAACTCCTCAGAAAGTGCCACAGTTTCATATTCCATGAGCCTCCTCTTGCTAGCCACAATGTCCTTCACGTATTTAGCATACTTCGGGATACCCTGCAAAATGTCAACCAGAGGTAGATTAATGTGAACCTACTTAAGGAGAGAGAGAAACTTACCGAAGCACTCATCCTCATTCTATTTTTTTTAGCCTTTGTGGAAATGGAGGTTGTAATTTCTTTTGAGGAAAGGGTACCTCAACATTGGAGCTTTTTACTTCCTCTTCCACCTTCTTTTTTTTGTTACTTACCTCAGTGTCTCTCTTCTTTGGAGCTAGTTCCTCTAATTGCAGCCCACTTCTAATACTTACCGCATGCAATTGCTTTGGATTGGGCTTAGTATCACCGGGCAGCCCACCTTGGGGGTGCAAGTTCAAAGAATTAGCCATTTGCGCAACTTGTTTCTCTAAACTCATTTGGGACATCTGGATGTTTCTAATGTTCTCATCCTGCTTATCTATTCTAGCATTTAATTTGGTCCCTATTTCAGTCATGAGCTTTTCGAGTAGTTCTTCATTGGTCATCCCCCATTTTGGTGCACTAGAATTTGAACTTTGGTTAGGATTGTAGTATTGTTGCCCAGCCCCTTGAGAACGGTATTGGTTAACCCCTTGTGCCTGATTTTGGTTTTGGTTCCTACCCCATGAGAAGTTAGGATGGTTCTTCCAACTAGGGTTCTAAGTATTACTATAATTTGGTTGAACTCCACCCCTTTGCCCGTTACCCACATAGTTTACGGAATCCGGGTTTGCTTGACATTGCTCGATTTCATGAGTTCCACTACCACATACCTCACACCAATTTGCTGCCTGTTGTACTACGTTTATCGGAGCCTGATTTAGAGCTATTTTTTAAAATTGCAATGTAATGTTATGTTGCATTGCATCTAATTTGGCATTTATGGCAGTAGCTTGGTCTACATCTAAGATCCCTATAGCCTTTTGGGTTGGGGTTCTAGACATTTACCCCTCATACCCTTGGTTTCCTTCAAAAAGTTTATCGAGTAAAGCGAAGAACTCTTCACTCGTTATGGATAGGGCCTATCCACCTGTTGCACTATTAAGAAGAGAATGAGCATTATAGTCTAAACCCTCAAAGAAAGTGTGAGCAAGTACCTCATTGGTTTGCATGTGTGTGGGCATGCAATCAACATTTGTTTGAAATGTGCCCATGCTTGGTACATGTCTTCCCCTTGCTTTTGAACAAAGTTTATTATCTCCCCCCTCAACTTCGCGGTTTTCTTGGATGGGAAAAATCTACTCAGGAACTTCTTTGCTAGATCATCCCAAGTGGTGATGGAGTTTGGTGGTTCGGAGTCTAACCAACGTCTTCCATCTCCTAACAATGAGTATGGGAACAAAGTCAACCTTACATAGTTTGATTAGACTCCAATTGGGATGTATGTATTGGTGATGTTTATGAAAGTCCTAAGATGGACTTGAGGATCCTCATAGGGGAGACTAGTGAATTGCCCATTAGTATGGAGTATCTGTACCATGCTCTGCTTTAGTTCAAATCTACCCCCGGTGGAGGATTCCTAATACTGGATGCCAAGTTGGCTGTGAGTGGGACTGCCACATCACGGACTAGTCTTGCGGGAACAACAGGCGGTCTTCCTTGCTTATTCGGGTTCCTTGGGTTATTCACATTGTCTTGATTATCATCATCAAAGTTTTCTAGAATACCTAACCCCAATTCTCCTTGTCGTCCCTGGTTCATTTTTCTGCGCTGGCGTAAAACACTTTTCGGTTCGTTGTAAGGTTCGACAAGATCTCCTTTCTGAGCCAGACCTGAAAATCAAGTACCTGTAATACACAAGCTAAGATCAAGTAATGAATATCTGAATATATTAAGTGTAGACTTAAGAAGATTGAATATAAATCAATTTCTAAGTCCCCGGCAGCGGCGCCAAAAATTGTTGCTCCCGAGAATACACGCAAGTGTGCGTGGTCGCGCAAGTAATGTAGATTCTTTAAGAAACGAGTTATCGTTCCCAAGGGACTTATGATCAATTTATATTTAACACTTAATTCTCCAAATAAAAGTAAAAGTAACCTTTTCAAGAATTTATGATTCATTGTTGACTACTACTAATTATGAACTAAATGAAAGTAACTAATTGCGAACGACTTTAATATTATGTTTCAAGCAAGTTAAAAGTAATTCCAGAGATGAAACATATACTGAATATCATGTATCTTATTATCGGACTAGAACTAATTTTAGCTGTCAAGTTACTCGTTTATAGGGTTAATTATATGAGTCGGGCTATACACCTCTAGTCGTCTACTCCAATTAGCTACCAACCTACATCGTTGAGCGGGGATAAGTAGACTAATTGGCAAGCATTTATATTTCATCCTATTTCGTAACCAAGCGAGTTATTCGTCCCGGCATCACTCCTGAACACAAATCACCTCGACTTAATGGGTCGATCATGCTCTCTATATCCTCTAGTCTATTTAACCTCTCATCTCCCGATTTTAAGGTTAAACAATAGATCATCTCTAGATAGCCAGTCAAGAAATACTAAAACAAGATTATAGAAGTAACTTATAATGACAACCAAGAATTAATTCATAAAGCCTTGAATAATCAACAATCCATTCGTAGCTACAGCCCAGAACTAGGGCGTTTAGCTACTCATGCTATTAGAAAACAAGAAAATACAATAATTCATGCAATTTTCAGAAATTAGAAGAGTTAAAGGATTAAAACCTATTACAAACTTAAATTCTTGCTCTTGCACACTCAATCAAAAAATCCCCCCTTTACTAATGAACCCTATGGGTCTATTTATAATAATTAGAAAAACTAAGACCCAATCCTCAACCAACAAGGAGTCCTATTTAGTTGTATTTTCGCTGGAAAAGTCAGCATCATGGTGGGGTGCCGCGCCTAGCATCGTGCCTGAAACTGGCCTCTGAATTTTCCTCCTTGGCGCACTTGAGAGGCGTCTCTGAATATTTGGCCCAGGCACGTCGCGCCTAGCCCTGGGGTCTTCATCCTTGGCCGCTTTTGATGCTCTTTTACGTCTCTTTTCTTCAAGTTGACTCTAATTCCCTTGAGAGTTCCTGAAACAACTAATCATGTGTGTAATGGTACAATCATTGCAATTTATACCAAAAATTAAGCTAATGACTAGAGATTATCTTTCAATCTAATTGACTTATGGGCAAATATTAACAACTTAGGCATATAAATATGCCTAAGATTATGTGCGAACCAAGGAATCAGATCATGAGAAGCAGCCAATACCTATTCATCTGGAAAAGTATCATTAATTTCAGCCCTATCACTAAGCTTAAGCATAGCCTCTTCCTCTAATCTGGCCAAGTGATCGGCAACTTGATTTTCGGTCCCCTTTCTATCTTTTACCACAAAATCAAACTCTTGCAGCAACAATACCCATCTAATCTGCATCGGTTTTGCATCCTTCTTCGCCATCAAATACCTCATTGCAGAATGGTCAGTATGCACTATGACCTTAGTACCAAGCAAGTAGGATCGAAATTTTTTGAATGTGAAAACCACCACAAGAAGCTCTTGTTCAGTCACAGTATAATTCTTTTGGGCCATATTTAGAGCTTTGCTAGCATAGTAAATAGGATGGAGAATTTTCTCTCGCCTCTGTCCCAATACTACACTAAGCGCCACTCCACTTGCATTGCACATTACCTCAAATGGTTGTCCCCAATCCGGTAAAATAATGATAGGTGCAGTAACCAACTTCTCCTTCAACTCTCCAAATGCTCTCAAACAAGAATCATCAAAATCAAACTTATACTCCTTTTCGCGCATTTTGCACAATAGATGTGCAATTTTAGATAAATCTTTGATGAACCTCCTATAGAAACCTGCATGCCCAAGAAAACTTCGAACACCTTTTACAAAGATAGGTGGCGGAAGCTTTTCAATTACCTCTACCTTTGCTCTATCAACCTCAATGCCCATATTGGGGCTCAATACTACTCCCAAAATATAACTAAACTCATATGTTTAAAAAAAATTCATCATCCTCAAGCTTTGACATTATTACTCAAAAGGTTCTCTTCAAAGAGATTATACTCAGAAACTCCTCATGAACTCATTCGGAAATCAATGTTTCCTCTCATTTTAAATGTAAAAACATTTACTCTTAGGAATACTTAGTTTCTATTATAAAATATTATCGTCTGAATGTTCACTACACCAAGAAGTTACTCTCACCCATTATCTTCATTACTTTCCTCCATTATGAAGATAACCTCCACCTTTATGACCATTATCTTTGTAACCTTACACCTCCATAACCTCCTCCATTATATTCATGATTAATGTCATGTTTATGGATAACATTATGTATGACTCTATATTAAACTATACATAGAGGAATAGGGGTTCATATTGTAGACACTTGAAGATTTCGTAAACACTTGAAAGAAAGAAAGTTATCTTATATTGTTACCCTTGTCTTATATTCTTCTTGTCTTCCTCTTTATATAGTTCTTTGTTATTAAATTTTACAACACGTTATCAACACGAATGTTCTACCATTGTAGGATTGAAAGGTAAAATAATTGTGTTTATTTTTCTCTTAGGAACAAATTAAATTATTGTGGAATCTATTTTATATTTTACTTGTGCACAAGGTGAATGATTAATATTATTGTTAGACTACATTTTTTTTTACTAATGACTATATATACTTTCTTTTATATGTTAAACTTATTTTATATTTTATTTATGATTATGCTCATTGTTTTGGTTATTGCATAAGCTTTTAGTTTATTTTGTTTTTTGTGAGAAATATTTTGGGTTCACATGGAAATTGAAAAGGAGTGGTGGTAGTAATCAGTTTTATTTTAGTGTAATTTGAATTATTTTTTTCCTTACTGTGCAATTGATTCTTTGATTTGTAATGGTAATTCACTAGCTTAATTATTGTGCACCAAACAAAATCATATATATATAAGAGAACCCTAGGCCCGCCTACATGGCACCACCACAAACCAGGATTCCTATTTTAATTTATTTATTTCCAAAACTATCCTTCCCCTTTCATGAAAAGTTGTGACTTTTATGAAAATTTGCCACTTTAATGAAAATCTATGAGTTTTATGAAAAGTTGCGACTTATATGAAAAGTTAGGTCTTTTATGAAAAGTTGTAACTTCTATGAAGAGTTGCAACTTTTATGAAAAGTTATGCGTTTTATGAAAGGTTATGACCTTTTCGAAGGGTTGTAACTTTTCCGAAGAGTTCTGACATTTTTGATAAGGCACAATAAACGTTTGTTCACACTACTCTTTGTTGTCTAGCTATAAATAGAGGGATTTCCTCTCATTTTAAAAAACAACGAAAATTCTGAACTTTTTCTTCTTCTGCACAATTAAATATTAGTGTAAAAAAAATCATTTTCTGTTTCATCCTGTTGTTACAGATCCTGGCATGTTTTTTTACAAGCATTAATTTATGCTTATGTTATTAATTGTTGTTTTTGAATACGTATTTTAAATTTTGTTGTTTATATTTTTGCAAAGTTATTGTTATAAGTATTGGATAGTATGGAATAAATGTAACACCTCGAAAATCAGACACAGAAAAAAATGCAGAAAAATTACATGCACCAGTGCACCACGGCAGGGTTCACGGACCGTGATAGGGTCCACGGTCTGTGGAACTGTTCGTGGTCATGACTTGGAAGTCACCAGGCCCAGACATCAGACCACAAGCACATTCATGGTCCGTGGTCTTGATGACAGACCGTGGTGGACCTCGTGAAGCCTTAGGCAGTAGCCCCCCTCGCCAGTCCCTTAGACCCCACGCCTAAGTGAGGACCACGGGGACCTTCACGGTCTATGGACTTTCACACTGGCCGTGGGAGGGTCCGTGAAGGGCTAGCTAGTAAGCCCTCAAACCTGAGCCTCCAGACCTCAGCCCAAGTGAGGACCACGGGGACCTTCATGATCTGTGGTCCTCCACACGGGCCATGGTAGTGGCTCGTGGACCAACCCTTAGAACCACAGGACCAAGTGAATACCACGAGGGCCTTCACGGTCCGTGGTCCCTTTCACGGTCCGTGAAAGGGGCCGTAGTCAGCCCCCTCTGCAACTTAAGTCAGGGATCTTTTAGTTTTTTCCTATTTCGTTGGACTACTAAACTACATCGTTTTTAACCCTAAACTACATGGTTTTGATTAGTTTTAGCCTAGAAACATAACTAGAACTTACCTAAGTCAGATCTTTAATCAAAACATAGAAAATTAGGACCAAGAAAAGAGAAAGAGGCGACCAACATAAGCTTCAAGAACGCAGCAAGTTTCCTTCAGTTCTAGCCCCAAAATCGAAAGATTTCTCAGTGGAATTCGTCACCTGGTATGTCGGATTTCACTAGTGGGTTCCTTTCACCCATTAGGTCCTTAGAATTCAGTCAGATTCTTGATTCTCTACTAATAACTAGAGCTAGGGTTTCTAGAACTTGAGCATATTATCTTGAATTAGTTATTTTAATGTTCCAAATCAGATTATCATGTTATTACTTGGTTTCTTGCATGAACTTCAGAACCCTAGCTATGTATTTCTTTAGTTCTTGAATTACACATGCTACGCCAGATAATTCAGTCATTTTATATATACATGCCTCAGTCTTGAATGTGTTATTATCAAATATTTACGCGCATTCTCAGTTTGCATCAAAGGAGTGTTATAGGTACCAAAACATACCCAACTTGCCCTAAGTGTGGTAAGAACCATCCGTGCGAGTGCCTTGTAGGAAAGGAAGGGTGCTTTAGGTGTGGTCAGTCTGGTCATAGGTTGAGGGATTGTCCTTCTAAATAGGGTTAAGTAGGCAATGTTAATCAAGCCCAGTCTACAACTTCAGCAGCACCGACAGGTCGCCCGACTTAGCAGGGTAACTCTTCTGGTGCTGGTGGCGGACAGCGCCAAAACAGGCTCTATGCTCTTTAGGCTTGCCAGGATCAAAAAGATTCTCCTAATGTAGTCACTGGTACGTTACGAGTCTTTGATCTCATGTGTATACTTTGTTAGATCCTGAGGCTACTCTTTCCTTTGTTACTCCTTACATAGCAGTCCAATTCAGTGTTAGTCCAAAAATTTCCATGTCACAGTCTCTTAGAAATTCACCTCAGAAAATCTTGTAGAGTTAGAAATGGTAGACTTCGATATCATTCTAGGCATGGATTGGTTACATTCCTTTTATGCCTCAATTGATTGTAGAACTAGGATTGTTCGTTTTCAGTTTCCAGACGAACCAATCTTAGAATGGAAGGGTAGTAGTTTAGCACCTATGGGTAGATTCATTTCTTACCTTAAGGCCAGAAAGATGATCTCTAAGGGTTATCTCTATCATCTAGTTCGAATTAAGGATTCAAGCTCCGAAACCCCAACTCTTGAGTCAGTTCCTATAGTCAATGAATTTCCAAAAGTGTTTCTAGAAGATCTTCCCGAAGTCCCTCCCGATAGGCAAATCAACTTTGGAATTGATCTCATTCTAGATACCCATCCTATCTCTATTCCTCCTTACAGAATGGCTCCAGCTGAACATAAGGAATTGAAAGAGTAGTTGAAAGACCTTCTAGATAAGGGCTTCATCAGACCTAATATTTCACCATGGGGTACACCAGTGTTATTCATGAAGAAGAAAGATGGTTCTCTCAGAATGTGCATTGACTATAGGAAGTTGAACAAGGTCACAATCAACAATAAGTATCCCATCCCCATGATTGATGACTTGTTTGACCAACTTTAGGGTGCTAGTCATTTCTCAAAGATAGACCTCAGATCGATTTATCATCAACTTAAAGTCAGAGGTAGTGACATTCTGAAGACCGCCTTCAAGACTCGGTATGGACATTATGAATTTGTAGTTATGTCATTTGGACTAACCAATGCTCTTGCAGCTTTCGTGGATCTGATCAACAGAGTGTTCAAGAAGTACTTAGACTTGCTCGTTATCATCTTTGTTGATGATATCCTCATTTATTCTAGGAATGAGGAAGAACATGAGAGTCATTTGAGGGTTGTTCTGCAAACTCTCAAAGATCGCCAGTTATTTGCTAAATTTAGCAAATGTGAGTTTTGATTGCAGTCAATTGCTTTACTTGGGCATATTATGTCTAGTGAAGGAATTCTAGTAGATTCCTAGAAGATAAAAAAAGTGAAACAATGGCCCAGACCTACCTCTTCTATAGATATAAGAAGGTTCTTGGGTTTAGCAGGTTATTACAGAAGGTTCATGGAAAGATTTTCATCCATAGCCTCACCATTGACTAAACTGACTCAGAAAAAGGTCAACTATCAGTGGTCAGATGATTGTGAGAAAAGATTCGAAGAATTGAAAACTAGGTTGACTACAGCTCATGTTTTGACTCTACCAGAGGGTTCAGAGGGTTATGTGATTTATTGCAATGCATCCAGAGTCAGCTTGGGTTGTGTGTTGATGCAACGAGGTAAGGTGATAGCTTATGCTTCCAGACAGCTTAAGGTGCATGAGAAGAACTATCTGACTCATGACCTCAAGCTTGCAGCAGTGGTGTTTGCACTAAAGATTTGGAGACATTACTTATATGGTGTTCAGGTAGACGTGTTCACTGACCATAAGAGCCTTCAGTATGTGTTCACCCCGAAAGAATTGAATCTTCACCAGAAAAGATGGCTAGAGTTCCTCAAAGATTATGATATGAGTGTGCATTACCATCCTGGTAAGGTCAACGTAGTAGCATATGCTCTTAGCATACTATCTATGGGTACTGTAGCACATGTTGAGGAAGAAAGAAAAGAGCTAGCAAAGGATGTTCACAGACTTGCTCGCCTTGGAGTTCGTCTTATGAGCATATTAGATGGTGGTGTAACGGTTCAGAATGGTATAGAATCCTCTTTAGTAGTGGAAGTTAAGGAAAAGCAAGACAACAATTCGATATTACTTGAACTTAAGGATGCAGTCCACCAACAGAGAGTTGAGGTTTTCTCCCAAGGGGGAGATGGTGTACTTCTCTACCAGGGTCGATTATGTGGGTGAGTTTAGACAGCATATTCTTGCAGAAACCCATAACTCCAAATATTCTATTCATCCAGGTGCCACTAAGATATACCGCGATCTACGGGAAGTCTATTGGTGGAATGGTATGAAAAGAGATATAGTAGATTT
The DNA here is from genome assembly GCA_036250405.1 of Solanum raphanifolium. NCBI lineage: Eukaryota > Viridiplantae > Streptophyta > Magnoliopsida > Solanales > Solanaceae > Solanum > Solanum raphanifolium. The sequence continues at coordinate 21,490 of JAJOOE010000522.1, read as the reverse complement.
TGTGGCTAAGTACCCCAATTGCCAGCAAGTCAAGGTAGAACATCAGAAACCATGAGGTATGACTCAAGAGATTGATATTTCTACTTGGAAGTGGGAGGTGATCAACATGGACTTCATCATGGGGTTACCTTGTACTCGCAGACAACATGACTCCATTTGGGTGATAGTTGACAGAGTTACTAAGTCCTCTCGTTTTTTGGTGATCAAGACTACAAATTCGGCGAGGGACTATGCCAAACTTTATATTAATGAGATTGTGAGGTTGCATGGGGTTCCTTTGTCTATTATCTCAAATAGAGGTCCTCAGTTTACCTCTCATTTCTAGAAGTCATTTCAGAAAGGTCTTGGTACTCAACTTACCTTAGCACAACATTTCATCCACAAATAGATGGTTAGGCAGAGCATACCATTCAAACCTTAGAGGACATATTGAGAGCTTGTGTGATCGATTTCAAGGGTAGTTGGGATGATCACCTTCCTCTTATTAAGTTCACCTACAACAATAGCTACCATTCCAGCATTCAGATGGCCCCTAATGAAGCATTGTGTGGGCGTAGATGCAGATCTCATGTTGGTTGGTTCGAAGTAGGTGAAGCAGCCTTCATAGAGCCAGATTCACTCATCGATGCTATGGAGAAAGTGCAACTCATTAGGGATAGACTTAAGATAGCCTAGAGTCGCCAGAAGTCTTATGCAGATGTAAGGAAAATGGACTAAAGTTCCAAGTTGATGATTGGGTTTTCCTGAAAGTGTCACCTATGAAGGGGGTGATGAGATTTTGCAAGAAAGGGAAACTTAGTTCTAGATATGTAGGCCCTTACGAGATTTTGAAAAGGATTGGTAAAGTGGCTTATGAGTTAGAGTTACCAGCAGATTTAGCAGCAGTGCATCCAATCTTTCACATTTCACTTTTGAAGAAGTGTGTGGGTGATCCAACATCTATAGTGCCATTAAAGAGTGTGGCTATAAAAGATAGCCTTTCTAATGAGAATGTACCAATTGAGATTCTTGATCGTCATGTTAGAAGGTTGAGAAATAAAGAAGTCGGTTCAGTCAAGGTTTAGTGGAGGAGTCAGTCTGTAGAGGGATCTACTTGGGAAGCAGAAGTAGACATGAAAGCCAAGTATCCTCACCTCATTCCTTCCGATTCCACTCCAGCTTAAGGTAATAGTTCCTCCACAGTTTTTCAGTCATTCATATGTGAAATTAATCTTAGTTTCATGTTCCTTCAGTCTGTATTGCATTTTTAGTGTATTTGCATGTTCTTGGAACTCAGTTCTGTTAGAAATCAGTCTTTAGTGTTTATTGGTAGGGTTGCAACGCATTCCCTCCATTTCAGCTAATTTAGTCTTCATTCAAGGAGGAATGTTCCCAAGTGGGAGATAATGTAACACCTCAGAAATTAGACCCAGAAAAAAATGCAGAAAAATTACCTGCACCAGTGCACCACGGCAGGGTTCACCGACCGTGAGAGTGTCCATGGTCATGACTTGGAAGTCGCCAGTCCCAGACATCAGACCACGGGCACCTTAACGGTCTATGGTCTTGATGACGGGCCGTGGTGGACCTCGTGAAGTCTTAGGCAGTAGCACCCCTCACCAGTCCCTTACACCCCCACACCTAAGTGAGGACCAATGGGACCTTCACAGTTCGTGGTCCTTCGCACGGGCCGTGGGAGGGTCGGTGAAGGGCTAGACAGTAAGCCCTCAAACCAGAGCCTACAGACCTCAGCCAAAGTGAGGACCACAGGGACCTTCACGGCCAATGCAGAGTTAGTGGCTCGTGGACCAACCATTAGAACCATAGGACCAAGTGAAGACCACGAGGACCTTCAAGGTCCATTGTCCCTTTCACGATCCGCGAAAGGGGCCGTGGTCAGCCCCGTTTGCAACTTAAGTCGGGGGGCATTTAGTAATTTTCCTATTACGTAGGACCCCTAAACTACGTCGTTTTAACCCTAAACTACGTGATTTTGATTAGTTTTAGCCTAGAAACATAACTAGAACTTACACAAGTAAGATCTTTAATCAAAACTTAGAAAATTAGAAGCAAGAAAAGAGAAAAAGGTGACCAACCCTAGATTCAAGAACACAACAAATTTCCTTCAGTTCCAGCCCCGAAATAGAAAGATTTCTTTGTGGAATTTGTCACCAGGTATATGGGATTTCACTAGTGGGTTCTGTTCGCCCATTAGGTCCCTAGAATTTAGTCAGATTCTTGATTTCCTACTATTAACTAGACCTACGGTTTCTAGAACTTGATCAGATTATCATGAATTACTTATTTTAATATTCCAAATCAGATTATCATGTTATTACTTGGTTTCTTGAATGAACTTCAGAACCTTAGCTATGTATTTCTTCAATTCTTGAAATACACATGCTAGGCCAGATATTTCAGTCATTTCAGATATACATGCCTCAATCTTGAATGTGTTCTTATCGTATATTTACGCGCATTCTCAGTTTGCATGTCAGTTTTGAGCTATCCAGTATATTACAGAAATTCAATCATAATGTGTAAATCACTTAATCTAATAGAGTAGCTTAATACTGAGTTGTACTAGGTTCAGTCACCCTTATAGTCCTAGAACTACGAGCCACGTAGGTTGTAAGTCCCCTATGTGGGCACCATTTTACTTATCATGCCAGCATGCCTCTATACCTTTGGCCGGGTATATTGGGTCCTCTCGATGGGGCGTATACATCGGACTACACATTTAGCTCACGTGGTTTTATTATCGGTTATTAGTACCTCCCACAGTTCAGTCAGATTCTATTGCGTTGACAATGTTTCAGTATTCAGTCTCAGCATGTTATAATCTGGTCATTGCATTCAGTTTAGTCATGTCTAGTATTTCAGTATTTATATCACGTTCAGTTTATGCTCTTTCTTTATCGCTCGTTCAGTTATATGCTTGTTCAGCTTTACTCTATCTTGCATGCTCCGTACCTTTCAAGTACTGACGCATATATTGCAGTACATCTTCTCGTGATGTAGGTTCAGGTCCTCAATAGTCAGATCACGCTTAGATAGGTTCCTGATCTCCACTTCAGCAGTACAAGTGGTGAGTCCTCATTCTTCGAGGACAATAGTCATGCTATTTTCTTTAGTATTTTAGTCTTCCAGTTTCAGTTTTACTAGATTTAGTTGCGGCATGTCCTAGCCTTTCTAGTCAGTTACAGGCTATTTTCAAACATAGTTAGATTCAGCTTAGTATTTGAGTTTGATGTTTCTTTTGTATTAAACTCTCAGATTTGATATGTCCAGTTTAGTATATGGGTTTTTCCCAATCATATCAGATTAAATTATGATTTAGCTTCCGCATCAGTGATTATTATCTTTAGTATGCTTATGATCATACCAGCAGGGTTATCTTGGGGTCACTTGTGATCCTAGATCCTGTGTCTGCGTCTCGAGGGTAGCTCGGGGCATGACATTAAATAACACACATTAATTGAGTTTTACGTAAAAAATTCCTTAAAGATCTATACTGCCATATCTTGAAGACAAAATTCAAATTTGGTATGCCATTGTAAGGACAGAAAGACATTAAAAGCTTTATCTTACCTTGATGTGCGAAGTGAACCAGGAAAAGAAGACAAGAATTAATAAACTTTTGACATGGGTTCAAGGATGTGGCGGATGACCTATAGAGGAATATGACTAGCAATTAATTATAATTGTATGATACACAATGATGACTATTCTCTCACACCAAAGTACTTTTTTGAACTTTTTTCCCATTATCCCTTACTTCTCCTTTACCCTTTTCAAGGATCCTTAATGTTTTGTTTGTGCACAACTTTAATTCCAAAACATTATCATAACTATATTACATATGAAATTTGGATTTTGGAAGGTTGCATTTTAATTTTAAAACACATAATGACTACATATTACTTATTGGTATATCATATGATTATAGAACATTTCCTCTTGATAAACATATTAGTTATTTATATATTTTTTTAAAAATATTTAATATTTCAAAAGCAATTGATAGTGTAATAGTAACGAAATTTGCAAAGAAAAAAATTGAGAAAAATATTTATTTGACTCTCTAATTAAAGACATTATGTAATCATGCATATGGATGATGAAAATAAACTAACCATTGTAAAATTTCAAAAGCAAATTAATGAATATGTAAAATGAAATTATGTAAACTAGGAGAAAATAGTTTTATGATTTGTAATTTTGCCTTTTCTTTTAATAAAACAAATGGAAAACTACAATTGAATAACCTCTTACATCAAAATACAGAAAAAGTTCTACCGTAATAAAATTTAAAGAAGAATGTTCCAACCGTGCGAAGCTCGGGCACATTTACTAGTATAATATAATTCTATATGTAACTCTCTATTTTGATAAGGTTAAGTTATTAGTACATACTTTGTTGAGAATATTTATTTGTGCATGTTAATCACAATGACAATATTTTTTAAGGCTCATTGGTGAGTCCTATTATATTTGGCTTATTATATCATTGATTGAGGGCAAGATGAAGGATTCAAGTCCTATCGCACCGAGAGGGTAATACATTGGGTGAGAGTCTTGGTGCATCATGATAATAAAATGTTGTGTTGGGTCCCAACAAATTATGACCTAAAATGCCTTCATATGGGTATGATGTTTTGTTCAAGTCCCAACATTATTTAATGACAATGTAATAATGACTGAGCAAATTGATATGCTCTTGATAAAAGTCATGAAATTTGTCCAATTGATTTGCTCCATTCTCTAATGTGAATGTGGTACCAGGACATAATGTGTCTGAAAATGACAAGCGGTTAAATGTATGAATATGAGTGTGGTTAAATGTTAATGGTCAATTGTGGTAATTATAAGGAAGAACATTATGGGTTCTTAAGATGGTCCTTCAAATGTGAAGGTAATTTTTGGCCATGAAAGTGGTATGAAAGGATATTGGGCACATTGCGTTGGTGCAACCCAATTTGAATGTTTTATAAATCCTCCATCAAAATAAAAAAAATACAAAGTGGTAGTACATTTAGTACTATTAAAGTGATTTTGAGGTGTGTCAAATAAATTTGATAATGTCAAAGTATGACTATTAAAAACTTATGGAGCATGTACAAATGGTTAATTACTTGTCATTAGATTCAATGTTGCTATATGCTTTAGGAACATTTATAGAGAGTATCAATTGCCTCTTAAAATACATATTTAGCAAAAATTAGCTATTAATTGTCATTAAAGATCATTTTTGGTATAGTGATAACTCTTTCTTCTGATAAAGTTTTTTGTTTTTTTTATAAAGAAGTAATAACTTTTTCTTTTGGATTCTTTCAATTAAATTTGTGAACTGCAAACATGGATACAACCCGACAGACTATCTTTTTGAAAAATATGTTAAGCATCATGCCTTTTTTCTTCTTGATTGTTCGGAAATTAAGGTCATCTTTATTATTATATGTCGATGTGGTTCTTGAGCTGAGGGTCTCCTGGAAACAGCCTCTCTACCTTCACGAGGTAGTGGCAAGGTCTGCGTACTATCCACCCTCCCCAGACCCCACCTAGTGGGATTTCACTGGGTTGTTGTTGTTGTTGTTGTTTATTATTATATGTCGATATTTTTGAGTTCAAGTGCTCACAAAATTATGCTGTGAGATTTTAATATGTTATGTTGCAAAATTTTGGTTTAGAATATGCAGTTGTGAACAGTTCCATCAAATGTCACCTACTGCTTGGTTGATAATTGCATTAATTCTTTGTAACTACATACTATAACCATAACAATAACTATGGTTCAATTCCAAATAAGTTGGGGCCGGTGATGTAAAACTTAAGCAATAGTAATGACTATTTTGAGACAATGAGGAAAAATATTTATGATACTAACAATTTTAGGGTAATTTTTAACATATACATGATACAACATACTATAATAAAAATGAGATTGATGGAGGTTCATAAGAAAGGAACAAAAGGTCCTCCATTTGAATTTAGTTAATTATGTTCTTGTATGGACGTGATGTTCCACTTTACTTGGAAGTGTTGTTGTTCGAGGCTTTTTGGTCTCTTCTTTAAGGTCTGATGTTGTTCTTTCTAACTTCTTGGAATTTAGAAAATTTCATTACTTCTGACCAACTATTTCCATGGAGATTTTCTTAGAATTCTTTCTTATACTTAAAATCTCTCTATGACTCGTAATTTTTGTATAACAACAATGAAAATTTAAAAAAATATAGCATTTTAAGATTTCGGAGGAACACTTTGCCTTAAGATAAAATTTTCATGACAATGTAGTGTATGTATCGAAAATACGAATATTACCAAATGATCATATGTAAGCTTAACAAAATAGTTAAATCTTGTGCGAAGCACGGGTAATTTACCTAGTTGAAATAGAAATCAACTCCTAAATACTAGGTTCTAACTTACTAGAATTATTGCAGCAAAATATATGTAGTTCAAAATAAAAAATTCAACATAGATACAAATGATCAAGGCCTTCATTTTTGAAACTCATATGTATTACTCATAATCTTATATACTATTTTCTTGACATCGAGAAAGCTTGAAGAGTGTTTTTCTCAGCTCTATGATGCTTTTGAGTAAACTCAAGGAGAGCAGGCCATGTGAAGTCAGGATATAGTCGAGGGTTGTTGTAGTCCACCAATTCAGTTGGTGGACTCACCACCTTATCTTTGTCTGGACAAAGAAAAAAGCTAGTGTTTTTCTAGGAGTCGTGTTGTTAACAACTTCTCTATGCAAGCAACTTTTGTATCTCCCATTCGATAGCGCTTGCAAAAGGTAAAACACTAAATATGTTATATTCATATTGTACATCTAGGAATTCATGATGTATATCATTGTGGTTCATGTGGAAAGATCTTATAACATTTGTCACCTAAAAAAGTATTGTTTTTCTAATTGACTCTGTTTATATTATGCATATGTAATACATAATACATTAGCTTAAATATAGTTCTAGTGTGTAAATTTTCTTACCATAAATGTGTCGCCTATGTTAACCACAAAAGCATTGAAATTCGGATGAATGGAGTACCATTCGTTGTCCACAAACACCTGAAGTCCGCTAACACAATCTTGATGGAGAACGGTTAATGATGTTGGATCATAGTGAGGCCCTGTTCCTAAGGTGAGCTCTGGTTTCAGGCACGGGGGATAGTAGTTGAGTCTCATTATGGATTCATTGTCTTCAAAAAACTCTTTAAAGTGGCTCTTCTGTACACCTAGGCTAATCCCTAAGAGTTCCATGATTCCTAAGAGAAAGTGTATTCATGGAATTGCAATACTCTTAATAAACATTCCTGCGCAATTAAAGGGAAAAAGGTTAATTGATTTACACAATTGAAAAATAGAAAAACAGATACTCCTTCTGTTTCAATTTGTTTGTCTGATTTTTATTTGACATGAAATTTAAGAAAGTAAAGAAAGACTTTTGAATCCAGTAGCCTTAGACAAAAGATATGTAAAATGTACAAGTATATCATTTAATTTAGTGGTCTTAAACATGTCTTGGAAAAAAAGAAAAAAAAGTTTTTGAAACATACCAAAAAGTAAAGTACGACAAAAAATTGAAAGAGAGGAGTATTACGATAGTCAATTGTCCTTACCCGAGATTGTTGAAACTTTCACCTAATGTCCTTTGGAAATACTCTTCAACTATGTGAGATGAGTTTTATTTAGCAGTGTATCGTAAAGAGAGTGTCTCTTTCCAAGGCAGCTTTGAAGAAAACCTTCCAGTAAAGCTACTAGCATAGCCACAATGCTCACCAATTTTCCTCTGAGCTTTTTGCTTTACAGAGAGAGGCATGTCAAAGAACGTGTCCATGTAACGATGGGCTTTGGAGATGAGATTAGAATCAACTATGTGGTTCACTACAATAAAGAAACCATGACTCCTACACACTTCACCAACAAGCCTAGATGCTTGTTGGGTCGCGGCAGGGTCACCAGAAAAGAAACCCCTTACGTCAATAAGGGGAACATGAAGTTCTTGTGCTACAACACATTACTTCTCGTCATCTGGCCATATATATTGTGTGGGAATGTTGGACTCATTCTTCATATGGGATGCATCAAAAAGCAATGATTACTATTAGTGGTCATTGTAAGCAGGGGTTTGGTTTTTTCTTTCTTGTGCAATATGTCACAATGGGGAGAAGTAAGTAGAAGTAGTTCATTGTGAGGAGCCAAAATGAAGGATTATATAGGGCTTAAGGCTGCTTAAAATTTGGATAAAAGTCCATATGTTGTTTGAATCTGATTTTAGAAAGGGAAATACTTTCAAAGATATGTTTGACCATATATTTTGAATCAAAATTTAACAAAGGAAATACTTTTAAAGATATGTTTGACCAAAGATTTCAAATCTGAGTTTGAAATTTTTTCCTTAGCAAGCTTTGAAGAATAAAAACTGGGTTAAAAGAGTTTGCTAATAATGGCTTAATAATGCTTTAAATTGGGGTATAATTTTGTTATATAATGTACATAGACATATCTACACATAATACACCTACAAATAACTTTTATTCTTAAAATAATACTATAGTAAAACCACACTAAATAAATATAGGTGAGATTACACAATAATTATTAATTTATAGATGTATTATTTAATAGAGAAATTAATATTTATTAATTTAAAGAGTTTTTTGAGATTCAATAAAAGTTAATTTTTATTACATAAAAATTATTTTAGTTTACTAATTTATGTATCATATTTATTGAAGTTACAAGAAATACTAATTTATTATACATAAAGTACAATGAATTTATCAAAACATTGTATCTTATTAAATGATGTATCTTATTTATTGAATTTATATGAAAAAAATGCATTCATTATACATAAAATACAATGTATGTGAATGATGCATTGTAATTTTTTTGTTATATGATTCATTGTAAAATAAATTTAAGAATTCAATGATTTATCATAAAATAAATTCATCATACATAATGTTCATTGTTTCTTAATAATCAAATATTATTCACTATATATTTACCAAAAAAGTTCAATGTATGATAGTGAGAGAATAAACTATATAAGCAACACATGAAATTTCTTGAAACAATATACAAAAATGACTTCTCATTAAAAGAGTGTCACTAAATCAACAATGACAGATCAAATACATAAAACATTATGTGATTACAAAAGAAATCATTCCACATGCACTTAAAAAAAATTGCAGTCATGGAAACACCGAAACTTTTGGATGCAGTAAGAAAAGTTAGAGATGAACATTAACTAGTTCTAAATTTTTACAAAAAATAAAACACAATAAAATTATATTTCACTAAATTATCTTTTAAATATATTTGTACCTTTAAAAAAATATTTATTCATAATATTTATTGGACAATATATTTATATAGAGGTCTTTTGAACATATATTATCTTATTATCTCAGCGAAATGAGTGATTTTTTCCATTGGTAAAGTCAGGATCAAATAAAAACATTATCTTAGAGAGATTATCAATTTGCTGATTATTAATTTAGTAAGGTTTTACTGTAAAAGAAAATTGTTCTATTAGCTCTGTATTGGCATCAAAGTCAACTCCCTGCCCATTAGTCTTTCGATCCACTCTCTAGCCGGACCTGAGCATAAAGGGGTGTTAGAGTGGGTTAAATCCTATATTTGTTGGAAATGAATTGATGGCCTGTTTATATGGACTTGGACAATCCTTCTCTTATTAGCTAAGCTTTTGGGATTAAGTTAGATCCATGTGTTATATCTTTAAACTCGTATTTATCGGCGAGGTTCAGTTATCATATTAGAAATTGCAACACCTCAGATGTTTATAGTTGTCTTTTTTGTGTTAAGACTTATGCGCCTAAATTTGAGAATCTTATATTAGTAATGCTCGCGTTGGGGAACACAATTTTAATTTAGAAAAATTGATAAAAATATTGTTCTTATTCTCTTTTTAAAATGCCTTATATATTTAAGGAAATAATTCTTTAGTTACGATATATGTCTTTATATAATTTCTTAAGAATTTGTAGTTTATTAATTTTTTGATTGTCATGACACGAATTCCTGAGTCATGATGGCACCTAATTAAGACCACTAGTAGGTAAGCCGACTCATACCTATAGCGACAAGTAGTGAGTACAAGAGTAGAACTAAAGATAAAATAATATTAACAATAAAAGAAGACAAAACTGGAAGCAAACCCAAAACTATAAACAATAGATACCCTCCCAGAACCAGGAACTCACGAGTACAAGGATGTCTAACAAGAATAAATACATCTCCCAAAGGTGGACCACAACAAGCCGCCTTAAAGGCAAAAGACAAGCTAACATATGTACAGTACGAGACTGGCTAATCCAGGACGCTAAGTGCTCACCTCGTCTCTGATATCCCCAAGATGTAAAAGATGGCACGAACGATCACCGCTGGTAGATGGTATTAGGACCTGCATCACGAAGAGATGCATAGTAAAACATAAGTACAATAAAACAAGGTACTCAGTAGGCATCATAGGTCGACCAAGCACGAAAGGTAAAAACAATTCGAAAAGATAGAATCTAAACACCAACAGAGACCAAAGCAGATATATAAAGAAGGCACACAAGCATACCAAAAGTAAATCTAAGTATGACTAAACTAAACCTAAGTGAACCCCCATAAACCCCAGAAGGTACACTCGTGCGCAAGTTTAAATAAAACCTAAACGAACCCCATATGCCTGACATGTACACATAATATCTAAGTCTACAAGACAGAAGAGCAATCCAAATTTGAATCCAAGAACCAGTCAAATCCCAACCAAGGTAGAAAGAGTGACAATCAACTCATCCAGTTAATTCACAGCCCAGCTAGCCAGAGTGACTATCAACCCAAGCCACCTATCCATATAACCCAATTCTAGCATCATCGACCACTCAACTAGCAAGACTGCCTTGGAGACGTGTCAACTCTGTAGAGGATTTGAGATATTGAGGCCACCCAGCCAGCCATCCCACTCACAAGGGTGTCAGCCGTCCAGCTACTAAGAGTGCCCAGGGGAGTATCGACTCCGAAGAGGATCTCAAGTAGGCTCTAATAAACCATGGATCGATGTCCACTCCCGAAGATATCACAAAAGGTTGTAAGCTAGAAGCAGTCCAATCCCAAGAAAGCACACAATCTTTGGTGGGAACTATAGGTGGAAAGCTAAATAATTTTAAAATGTCAAGTACCATTACCCTTTTTACGATTCACCAAGGCTACCCGTCATCCAATGTAAGTGTCGTAGGTAAGTGTCGTAGGTAGGTCTCGTAGGTGAGTCAGAGACTTATTGAAATTTTATGGTCAAAGTTTAGACCTACGGTTTGAATGTACCATCCAAATCTAGACCAACGGACCACTCATTACAACCGTTCTTAGGGGTCCAAAACTATGGTCCCAGCCCCACCTACGAATGGAAAGGATTGTCCGTAATTGGACCCACGGACCATAAGTCCATCAGTTGGTAAAGGTCCGACGGTTATTTTTAGGGCTTTTTGGTCTTTCTCCTAATTGTTTTAACACTATACTATGTCTTTTTGCCTTCTACGCTTAGCCTATATAATGATTTTTAACACAAAAATTTCCCAATTCAATTCACTATCCTAAATTTCTAATAGTTTATCTAGTTTTAAAATTAAATAACTATTTTACTCTTATTTGAGAGATTCTCTAACCGACAACCATCACTATGAGCTATGTGATGATACAACGTCTCACCCATGCTGCCAGAACATCCTTATACCTTTTATGGAGTATAGGACATCCTCAACTAAGTGGATCCACTAAGAACTGCTTAAAAAGCAATACATAATCATCTAAAAAACATGACACTTTCTAACCACGTTGGCATACATGGTTTATGAGGACTTTGAGTTGTTTGAACTCGTCCCCATATCGGTTCTCAATACTAATCCCAATAATATAACTCATGATCATATGTTTAAAAACATTTTTTCATCCTCAAACTTTGAGAGTATTACTCAAAAGGGTTCTCTTAAAAGAGATAGTACTCTAAACTTCTCATGAACTCATTTGAAAATCGATGTTTCCTCTCATCTTAAATGTAAAACATTTACTCTTGGGAATACTTAGTTCCGATATTTTTATTTTGGAAAATGAAACTTAATTCTCCTCATCCTCATACTCAAGTCTTAAAACAAGTTTTAAAAGTTTGTAAAAGACTTCTCAAAATAACTCAAAGGACACTCTCACACTCGACTCTTAATCTTTTAATGAATTTGAATTATGAATTCAAGAGTTACGATTAAATGTAGTTTAGATAGTTAGGATGAAGAAAGGAATGAAAGCTCAACTCAAAGGGACAGATACAGATTGATGAACGAAGAAGAAGGTGGCCTGACGCTCCGGGCGCAGGGTTGGGGCATCCAACTACTGGGGTCAATTCTTGCACACTTCTGGCGCCCCACGCCATCCCCCCTAGTGCATTTGGGGTGCGCCTCCTCATTTCCTTTTTAGAACGATCCAACGAATTTTTCTTCTAGTTTTTTTACTCTAATTCACCTAGAATAGATTGTTTTCCTCAAATTTTCCTTAGACTAAATTACCCAATACAATTACACGAGAATATGCTCACTTTACCTCAAGAACAACCCTCAAAAATCGAAATCCTCACCTCAAGAATTCATCAACTCCATAAACAAATCCTGAAGAACAAAACCACAAGAACACCCATAAAAAATTCAAAGCATTCAACCTCAAGAACGAAATTACGGATGGAATTCACATATTGGCATGTGGGTGAATTAACCCAACACTATGAAAACTTACATACCTTAATTTGGCGAAACAAATCCTCGATTCGCAAGAAATCTTGGCTAACACTTGGACTCCTCCCAAAATCCCAAGCGTGATTTTGAATTATGAAAACTGATCTAAGACAGTTTAGACCCCTAAAATATTTCCAAAATATGGTTAGACTGGGGTAAGGAAAAGACCATATTACCCCTCATTAATTCGGGTAAATTTCCTTAACTGGATAGGCTGACTTCAAACTGGCCTATCTCCCTCAGCACTCGGAATTTAAGAGGTTTATCTTCTTTACACCTTTGTCTGAGGTGACTATGAATTTATCTTACAACCTTATAAGAATTATTCTTTAAGAGGTAAGATTAATTCTTCATTTGATATCTTTGGTTTCTATTCGTAAATTAAAGAAGGTGATTAGTCTGATACTAATTGTTGTCTCTAATTTCTTCAAAATAGGGGTCTAGATCACTTTTGATCTAAATTCTTGAATTGAGTTGTTCAGTATCATAATTATTTTTAATTCGCTAATTTTGAATACTAAGATTAATTAGGGTTGTTAGAACTTTATCTTAAAAATCGGGGATTTTATTCTTGAATTTCAGACATCTTTCAATTTCCATCTTTAATCGTACTATTTTCATTTTTGCACTATTTTCTTATTTCATCTAGTGACCCATTCTTATCAAGTGATATCAGAGCGGTTCTATCAAGGTTTCATTCTTGATAATCTTGGGAATTTAAAAAAATTCCTTTTGTAGTTTCTTAAAAGTTAAGCTACAAAGTAAAAAAATGAAAATTAAATTACTGGAAAATAAAGGTATTTCAAGAAACTACGAATTTGTTTTGATTCTTGATTTTCTACCTCAAAGAAGAAAATCAAGAAGAGGGGAAATTTGATGTTTTTCTTATTACACAAATTGGTATTTTTCTGGTCTCATCAATCCCAATTAATACGGGTATTGGTAAGTTTTTTTCTTTCTACATCATACTTCTAGAAGGTTATAACTAATAGGGTTTATGTATAAATTCTGAAGGATCCATCAAAAGGTTGTATTTTGAGTGGAAAAAGGCAAGAGAGAGGGAGATCAATTGAGAAAGAGAGAGAAATCTAAATTGAGAGATATTTGTTTCTTTGATATTTTTTTGAGATGTCTCAAACTAGTAAAGAAATTGAATCTTCAACTCAAAATGACATCAATAGTGTTGATGTGTTGATTAAATGATTAAAAGAGATTAAATTCACGTAGCTAATTTAAGGAGAGAAAATATTTTTCATATAAGATGTGGGATAAATAGTAATATTTGCTCTATAATTATTGATAGTAAACGTGGTACTAATGTGGTAAGTTCATACGTTGTGGAGAAGTTGAAACTTACATGTATTAAACATACTACTCCTTATAAGCAAAGGTTGGATGATTTTGGTGAACTTAAGGTGACTAAGCAATGCATGATTTCTTTCTCCATTGGGAGGTATTGTGATAATGTTCTTTGTGATGTCATTCAAATGCATGGTTGTCACATCATGCTTGGACGTCCATGGAAGTTTAATAGGAATGCAATTCATGATAAGAAAAAGAATAGAGTTTCTCTTGAGCTAAACAAAATATATATATATTTGAACCTTCACTACAAGAAAAGCAGCCTCAAAGGAAGGGAAATCTAGTCCCTAAAAGTTCAAATCTGGTCCCAAACGAGTAATAGAGACCAGAAAAGTCTGGTCGTCACTCGTCCTAGAAAGTGCCATCGCTACTGATCAATATGGACAATTTCAAAAAACATGTCCCTGAATGGTTTTGAGATGACAAAAAACACTGGTCATGAAATACTATTAGAGACCGCATATCTAGTCTAAAATGGACCATTGATACTTTGATATTCAGGTATACAAGCGATCATTCAAAGATTTGCTTTCCTCATTAAAGGATTTGTTTTCTTCATTCAAGGATTCGATATCCTCTCGAGTTGAATGTAGCGCAGACAATAATTCAGCCTTTGAAGAAGTTCCACCTTTCAAGTCTTTTGCATTTACTCCACCCCCTAATCCAAATACATGGCTACGAGTTTGAGGTCAACAACATTTTTCAACAATCTCTATAATAGGTAGATATGGATCTATTTGAACCATTACTTCAAGTTGAGCCTACAAAATATATCAAAGATTATTTTCTATCATAACACATCAAATTCAATCACTACAAGAAAATAGAGATATGACGACACTATATAAATGTCGTATTAAGCTATTTAAATGTCGTAAATTCATTTTCCGACATTTAGTTTACATTTACTTCAAATGTCGGAAATTTGAGTGTCGTAAATTATTCGACACTTAAGAAAATGTCGGTAATTATTAAGTGACATTTAGTTACGACATATACAAAAATGTCGATAATAAATCTACGACATTTATTTATGACATGCACAAAAAATGTCGAGAATAAATTAATATTTATTTACAACATATACCAAAAATGTCACTCAATTTCCAAACATTTAGGTTAATGACGGTATTAAATAAATGACATATAAAAAATATCAGTTAAATTTTTTTACATTTAGATTAATGTTGGTAAAAAAGTTTTTCTGACATTTATAAATGTCACTTTAAAATTTTGCAACATAGCGTTGATTCCAAATTTATTAAAATATTAATCTATTCAATTTTTGACATAATACAAATATTCATATTCAATTTGTATATTCATAAATGCCAAACTTTACAAACATGGAATATATGTGATGTAAACACATTTTAAATCGTAACTAAAGAAAAAAGTAATAATATTACAAGTAATTTGAACAGATTAAATAATAAATCAAAGAATTTGTTATGTGTAAAATAAAATTCAAATATATCCAGCTAAAAAATAAAAGAAGAACAATTCCAACATCTATCTAAATTAAGATTACTCTAATTCAAATTAATTCCTTAGCTTCTTGAATAATTTCCGCAACAAAACTTTATGGAATCATCTTTTCACAAGCCAAGCATTTGTTGTAAATAATAGATCTCACTTTCTTCAAAAATCCTGCACAAAAAGTTCACATTAATAAAATTAGAACTATATAATATAATAAAGAAAAAGAGTGTCTAATGATTTGTTTAAAATTTATATAACTTTTTTTTGGCCAACTACCAATCTCTTTTTATTATGTTAACCTGGAAAAAAATATAATTATTAGATTGTTAGCCGAAAAATTTATATAATTCAAAAGTCGTAATACATAAATACATATACAAACACTAAAACTTTGATTCAGAAAAATTTAAAACCTAAAATTCAAAAAACATAAAGAAAAACAAACTAGAAATATTTTTTCTTTCTTTTCATTGTTTTCTGCAAGGATCTAGAACAATAATGAGTTCATCACATAAAAATGAAAGGAAAGAAAGAAGATTTATAGTTTAAAACTATTTTTCTCATACGGAAGTTGATGGGGAAATGGGAGAGGAGTATTGCGGCTCCTGTGGAAAAGAATGTAAATAGGGCTAGGTTTTGGGGATCTTAATTGTCTTCCTTAATTTTATTATTTTATAAATATCTTTTACTTTGTTTTACTTGTATTACAAATTCTATAAATGTAACTAACAATTATGGCTAAAACATTACCTATTATAAATAATGTAAAAAGCAAAATAAAATTACGTAGCACTTTAATTTATATTTAAGCTTACAAGTAAGACTTATTTAATAGTTAATTAGTAAAAGATAGAGAGTTTAGTATAATTATTTACATTATATTTATGCATCAAATTTTGTTTTCCAGAGTTAAATTCAAAGAGTGAGGAATTTCTTAATAAGATTTAGATTTTAATATTAGGTGCAAATGTTGTTATTAGCAACTCAATATTTTTGACATTTGTGTTATAACTTTTTAACGTTATTTTACCAAATGTCATTGTTTTTACGATATTTGTATATAATGTTGTTGTTTTTACGACATTTACATCAAATGTCATAATTTTTATGTTATTTTGCCCAAATTAAATGTCACTAATTTAATGATATTTTACGTCAAATATCATTGTTTATACGACATTTTATGGTAAATGTCATTGTTTATACAACTTTTTATGGTAAATGTCGTTGTTTTTATGACATTTAAATAAAATATCATTATTTTTGTGACATTTTTTCATAATTGTCAAGAAAATCTCTATTTCTTGACATTTTTTTCAAATGTCACTAAATAAATGTTGTCATATCTCTACTTTCTTGTAGTGCACTAACACATCTTCTACCACCCCCTCTGGCCTAGCAGTGGATCTATTAGCGAGTTGGAGAATAACAATGGTTCATTTTGGACTACCCAACCTAAGCTTTTGATACAATGATAAGGGCATCAGATTTATACTTGCCCCTAAATCACATAACCCGCGGGCATGAACACTTTGCTCAATTGTAATCTGCATAGTAAAACTACCCGGATCTTTTAACTTTTTGGGTAGTCTATTTTGAATTCTAGAGCTGCACTCCTCAGTAAGTGCTACAGTTTCATACTCCGTGAGCCTCCTCTTGCTAGCCACAATGTCCTTCATGTATTTAGTATACTTCGGGATACCTTGCAAAATGTCAACTAAAGGCAAATTAATATGAACCTGTTTAAGGAGAGAGAAACTTACCGAAGCATTCATCCTTATTCTTCTTTTTGAGCCTTTATGGAAACGGAGGTGGTAATTTCTTTTGAGGAACGGGTACCTCAACATTAGAGCTTTTTACTACCTCTTCGACTTTCTTTTCTTTGGTACTTGCCTCAGTATCTCTCTTCTTTGGAGTTTGTTCCTCTAATTGTAACCCACTTCTAGTACTTACCGCATGCAGTTGCTTTGGGTTGGGTTCAGTATCACTGAGCAGCCCACTTTGGGGACGCAAGTTCAGAGAATTAGCTACTTGCGCAACTTGTTCCTTTAAACTCATTTGGGACATTTTGATGCTTCTGATGTTCTTATCTTGCTTATCTATTATAGCATTTAGTTTGGTCCCTATTTCAATCATGAGCTTTTGGAGTAGCTCTTCATTGGTCATCCCCCCTTTTGGTGCACTAGGATTTGAGCCTTGGTTAGGATTTTGGTATTGTTGCCCAGCCCCTTGAGAACGGTATTGGTTTGCCCCTTGCGCCTGATTTTGGTTTTGGTTCCCACCTCATGAGAAGTTAGGATGGTTCCTCCAACTAGGGTTATAGGTGTTACTATAATTTTGTTGACCTTCACCCCTTTGTGCATTACCCACATAGTTTACGGAATTCGGGTTTACCTCACATTGCTCGGTTTCATGAGCTCCACTACACATACCTCACACCAATTGGCTGCCTGTTGCATAACGTTTATCGGTGCATGATTTAGAGCCATCCGTTTAAAATGTAAGGCTATGTTATGTTGCATAACATCTAATTTGGCATTTATGGCAGTAGCTTGATCTACATCTAAGGTCCCTGCGGCCTTTTGGGTTGTGGTTCTCGGCATTTCCCCCTCATATCCTGGGTTCCCTTTAGAGAGTCTATCGAGTAAGTCGAACAACTCTTCACATGTTTTAGCTAGGGCCTGTCCACCTGCTGCATTATTAAGAAGTACACGAGCATTATAATCTAAACCTTCAAAGAAAGTGTGAGCAAGTACCTCATTAGTTTGCATGTGGTGCGGGCAAGCATTCAACATTTGTTTGAAACGAGCTCATGCTTGGTACATGTCTTCCCCTTGATTTTGCCTAAAGCATAATATCTCACTCCTTAACCATGTGGTTTTCTTGGATGGAAAGAATCGACTCAAGAACTTTCTTGCTAGGAAATCCCAGGTAGTGATGGAGTTTAGTGGTTCAGTATCTAACCAATGCTTTGCGGCTCCTAACAACGAGTATGGAAATAACATCAGCCTCACATAGTTCGATGAGACTCCAGTTGGGATGTATGTCAGTGATCTCTATAAAGTTCCTAAGGTGGATTTGAGGATCCTCGTGAGGGAGATCAGTAAATTGCCCATTAGAATGGAGAAGTTGTATGATGCCCTGTTTTAGTTCAAATCTACCCCCGGTGGAGGTTTCCTAATACTAGATGCCACATTGGCTGTGAGTGGGACTGCCACATCACGGACTGGTCTTGCAGGTACTACAGGGGGTACCGCTTAGTTGTTCAAGTTCCCGGGGTAATTCACATTGTCTTGATTATTGTTCTCATTGCCTTCTTGAAGACCTAACCCCAATTCTCCATGTCGTCCTTGATTAGCCATTTTCCTGCGCTGGCGTAAGACTCTTTCGGGTTCGTTGTAAGGTTCGACAAGTTCTCCCTTTCGAGCCAGACTTGAAAGTCAATTGTCTACAATATACAAGTTAAGATCAAGTAATTAATACCTGAATATTTTATTTGTAGACTTAAGAAGATCAAATAGAAATCAATTTCTAAGTCCCCGGCAGTGGCGCCAAAAACTTGTTGCTCCCAATTACACACGCAAGTGTACGTGGTCGCGCAAATAACATAGTGGCTCTTAAAAGAACCAGATTATCGAACCCAAAGGACTTGTCAATTAACTATTTACTAAATTATACTAATCTAATTATTTATTTAAGAGTGCTAAAAGAGTTTGACTTTTTATTTATATAGAAAAGAACGTAGGAATTAAATAATAAGATTACTTAGAGTGATTGGGCAAATTCCAGGGATTTAACATGCAATGAATCTCATGTATCATATTCTTGGCTTAGAACTAATTTTAGTTGTCAAGTTACTAGTTTATAGGCTTAATTGTATGAGTCAGGCTACACACCTCTCGTTGCCTACTCCAGTTAGTTATCTAACTACATCGTTGAGCGGGGATAAATAGACTAACTGACGAGCATTTATATTTCATCTTATTTCGTAACCAAACAAGTTGTTCGTCCGGGTGTCACTCCTGAACACTAATCACCTCAATCAAATGGGTCGACCGAGCTCTCTATATTCTCTGGTCTATCTAACCCCTCCTCTCTCGATTTTAAGATTAGACAATAGATTTATCTTATGGTGCGCAAGCATAAAATACTAAAACAAGAATATAGAAGTAACTTATAATGACAACCAAGAATTAATTCATAAACCTTAAATATTCAACATTCGATTTGTAGCTACAGCCCCAGAACAAGGGCGTTTCACCACTAATCTCTAGGAAAAGAAAGAAAAAGAAAATAACCCTAAAAAATATTGATAACTTTTTCTTGTAAAGTACCTCCTTTTTGATCTCCTCTAATAATTATTTCTATGAATTATTTATAGATGTAGAAAATTCTAAATAAAATAATTGATTCCAAAATAAACTAGAAAACCAAAACCAAACGGAATTTGAATTTCCTAATTCCACGCGTATTCGGTAACCGCCTCAGCCGCTGCTTCAAACAATCTGAAGGTGTCTTCCACTGCTGCCACGTGGAAGCATTCTCTTTTTCAATTGAACTTTGCAACTTTATATTTTATACATTATTATATTAAATTTAATTCATTAAGTTATCTGCTTGATTTCCTTCTATAATCTTTCATTTTTAATTCGTTTTAGCTCCAAATTTCTTCGACTTTACACCAATTTACTCCTACAAATAAAATATACTATTTAGCACAATTCATAAAATTCATGCTAAAAAAGGACAGATATAAATAATAAATGTGAAGCAAATAATGATTAAAAATATGTATTTTTGGCCTCACACTATTTAGCTCTATTTAAGGTGTCAAATTCACTTGATAATAGCTCGAGGATGATTGAGCTAGAATAGTTGATTGAAGATATGACAAAATTTAATGTTAAGCTTCTCGGTGATTATGTCACTTGTAGGCTCTTTATTAGTCCATTATGTGAGGTTGGCAAATGAACGAGTTAGCATGGCTTAGTATTATAAGTTTTATTTGACGTATGAACTTTTGTTTTATCGGAGAATTAAAACAAACTTAACATTTCAAAGTTCGAAAGTTGTCACACCCTCGTGTGACTTGTATTGTCTCATTTGACTGTGCTGGTTCTAAATAAAAATGCTTGATGCAGAGAGAATGATCCTGTTCAACAGTTGTTCAATGAAATAAGTGATGTATTTTTTTCTCTTCCTGCAATATGTTATGTCAATCATACTAAACTATGCTTAATTGGTAAAGTTATTGCTACGTGTTCTGCTGGTCATGATTTAAAAAATCATTATTTAACCTAAACCAAGTCCTTGTACAACACAAATGTTAAACTAATGGATCATGTTAGACCATTGAGATTATAAAACTAAGCTCATTTAGTAAAGACAAAAGGAGTAATGTCATAATGGCCTAGCCTACTATTATGTTTGTTTCTGTACTTACCTTGTTTGTCACAAAATACAACGAAATACGTAGAGACATACTTTGTAAGACTTCTATAAACCATCTTTCATTTTCATCAGATCTGTTTACTTTTCATTTCATCAGTTTCTCCGTTTTCAGAATAATGTTTTAGTTGCTGATATCGTCCCCTCAAGTTTTCTTCTTTATCTCTCTCCTTTGCCTTTACGTAAATGTACGATTTCTGTTTTGAGTGTGGTGTGATTATAGAAAATGAATATATGAATAACAAACTGGAACATAGTACTGTTCATTCTTAAGAAAAGTTTCAAGAGAAGTTCTTAACAATGAATTCACATTTCCAAGAATAGTTTCAAATATCCAAATGGATTCGTAACGTGGTTTCGACTGTTACATTACATCACCCTAAGTGGAAATAAAAATAGAAGAAGGTAAAATA
>JAJOOE010000521.1:0-50267 GCA_036250405.1 Solanum raphanifolium | reverse complement strand
GTAAAGAAAGTTTTTAATTCCTTATGGTTTTTAGTGTCTATGCGATGAATGAATGCTAAGAGGCTTGTATTAGACCTCTTCGAGGTCGAGTACGCCGGTTACGACTAGGGGGTGCTCCCGGGTCGTGACAAACTTGGATACAACGCTCACACTCAAAAAGAGGAACACAATGAATGTTTTCACCCATAGGTTTGCCCTTATTTTCCAATTGACTTTCGATTCGGTTTACTCAAGATCAAAAAGGTCTTTCTAAGGCTTGTAATGGGGCTGAGTGCAAAGGTATGGTCATTTAGGCTCAGTGACTTTTTCATCATGAGTTGTGGCTTTCTCAAGGTATTCCCTTCTTTTCCTTTATCAATTCTTTTTCTAGTGCTTCTAAGTCACCTTTTTTTATTCTCCTCCATTGATTGCTTGAAATCCAATTCTGTTCGTACTTTATTCCACATTTCATTTTTTTTTATTTTTTAATTGAATTGAAGGGGTTCCATTTTTATGCAATACCATGGGTTAAGGGGGACTTTTCTTGCACTTCTTGACTTCTCCTTTTCCCTTTCACCACACCCCCAACTTAGGCTTTTGGCCTAAGTTGGCTATTCGCTAAACCACAACTCAAGAGGATTGTAGGTAGTCGTTTAAGTAAGGTCTAGGGTTCATCAAGGTTCTTTCAAAGAAAGGTAAGGCTCAAAGGCTATTCAAAAGAGTTTCACACGCTCACGAGTTGGCCATAAAAGAGGTATATGTAAAATTTGGCTCACACTCACTACAACATTTTAGGTCTTTAGCCACCCCGAAAAAGTGTAGCCTGAACTATCAAAAAGTGTAGCCTTTGACCTAAGGCCACACTTTTAGACCCTAGGCAACACTTTTCGGGGGGTGGCCTAAACGTGCGTAACCTTTGATCTAAGGCCACACTTCTCAAGTGTTGCTTTAGTTGCTACGCTTCAAAAGCGTGGCCTTTATGCTACAAAGGCTACGCTTGTAGGGCCTCATATGGCAACGTTTTTATGACCTCAAACAACATTTTTCAAGTGTGGCCATTACCATCATAGGCTACACCTGCAAAACGTAGCATTTGCTACTTCCTCTAAAGAAACATTTGTTAAGTGTTGTGTTGGATAATTTTCATGCCACAATTTGAAATGAATAAGCAACAC
Organism: Solanum raphanifolium; assembly: GCA_036250405.1. Taxonomy (NCBI): domain Eukaryota; kingdom Viridiplantae; phylum Streptophyta; class Magnoliopsida; order Solanales; family Solanaceae; genus Solanum; species Solanum raphanifolium. The sequence continues at coordinate 49,113 of JAJOOE010000521.1, read as the reverse complement.
TAATAACGTTCTATGGCCACAATTAAAAACTGTGGCAATGTTACATAAGCGATAAATATTATTTAAAAATATTTATATGCTACAATTTAATTTTGTATATATCTGACTATCACATTACACATTACCATGCGATTTAGATGATTTCAAGCACAGAATTAACTAATAAATATCTCAAAAATAATAATCCAAATAAACAAAATTTGCAATGAATATTAAAAACCAACTTGTCATATATTACAAATACTAGAAAAACAATATTTCAAAATGTGTACTTGCAATGAATTTCACGAAACCAAAAATAAATTTAATCACAATTGTTCAAGAAGTCTTTATCATAGTCACATAGCTCTTCATATATCTTAGCTCCTAGCTTCTTGCATGCTCCAAATCCTTGGGATATTATACCATACGTAAGATGAGAGAACACTTCAGGTAATTTTAACTAAAATAATAGTTACAAAAACAGAAAGGAAATGGGAAAATTAACTTCACTAAATTATATCTCAGAGAGGTTAAAGGATCAAATTATCTGAAAGCTCCATAGGAAGTGAAACAACAAATTTTCAATATCTTGATGTCAAAGTAAAACAACAGACTTAGACTCTAACTCATCAACAACAATTGACTCCTATCCCTTGATGTCAAAGGGTGAGTTTTGGCAGCAATTACCACCAATCCAATCAATCTAGAAAGATGTCCATTGAAATTGTAATAGATTCAGTTTCAAAATGCAAAACTCAAAGAGTAAAGTAAGCTGAAGTTCAAACTCACTTGGCAGCAGTTAAAAGTTCTAGCAAAGAGTGACGATGGGACAATAATTGCTCAGAACACTTCAAGCGAGGGGAATTCTACGAATGACAGAAACAATAAGGAATTAGCGAGCACTTATGCTATCAGAAATCAAAGAGACCCCACAGAGAAGCAGACATCTCCTTGGATATCCACTAAATCCCTCCACCATGAACCAACTTCAGAGGTAGATACTGAAGTAAAGAAACCTTCAATTGCACAGGGTGTAGTTGAGATGTACAACACATCACATAGAGTGGATGTAGGACCATCCAAGTGTTCCTTAAGGTCTTTCTTAACACAGACAAGGACTTTGCAGTTTGACAAATCCAAGCAGGTAAAGGAGGATGCTTCTAAAGATAAAAGAGGGAAATATGCAAAATCATGAGTTTGCTATTAGGAGACCAACTACTCGTTCTTTAGCTCGAACAATGAAATGAAAGATGAAGACAAAAGCAATAATTGTAAACGAGTACTAGTTCCTGAGAAACTTGTATATCCTGGTGATGGCTTTACTTTATTTCAGGAGAAAAATGACGAGATGGTCCAACCAAATGCTGGTAACCTAGAATCCCCTGTTGTGGAAATGACTGAGTAGCTGAAAAATCTACAAGAACATATAGATCAGAAAGGAAACTCAACAGAAAAATTCAAGAACAAAGTATTGGACTCGGAGTCGGACAACCAAAGCCCAGTTTTTGCTTTGAAAACACCTGGCAGAAAATCTTTTCTAGGATCTGCACCAAGATGCAATCTGGGGCAATTGAAGATCAGAGAGCCATAACTAAAGTATCATGTTTGAGATGGGTGTATCAACATAATCTTTTATAAAAGACGGAAGTATCGAGATATGGTTCATTACGTTATTAAGTTCACATGAAAGATACCAAAAACTAACAGACCTATCAGAATCAGCTGCCAGCATCTTGTAGGAATTCAACATCCGTTCTGACTTTTTCCATTGAAGCCCTCTATCATAGACAGACTCGTCAGCAAACCAAAACAAAGAAGCCATCTTCGTAAACCAGTATCTTGGCGGTGGTTTATCCAAGTCCGCCCATTCATAATCTCCACCAGGATTGCAGAAACAATGGATAAAGGTGCATGTTGTTCCATGCGAGCATGACTATCAACACATGTGTGTAATTCATGTTAAAAGATAGGAAGTACAGAAGATCTTAATATCAGAATCAGGTAAACAGTAAAGATGTTTCTTAACTAATTTACTCCCTAAAGTACTACTGACAAAAAACAGAGAGTAACAAAGTAATTAACACAAAAATATTATTTATAATCTAATCATTTCATGTGTAATTATTTAGCTATTTAAAGTTGCAATGTAAAGTACATGGACAAATAAATACAGAGTAGTTTCCATTACAGAGTAACAAGTGGTATCAATTATACTTAATTCATGCCGATCAACTACTTCTTCGGCAAATGGCTACACAAAGATACTAATTTTTTTTACCTATGTAACTAACTTAAATACAATTACAAGGTGGCCGTCAACTAGTTTTGATAGAATACTAGTAATACTAGTTCTTTTTCTTAGCTATCTTAAGAAAAAAGGGCAGAATATGTATGTTTCGAGTTCTAGAGCCTTGAATATGTATGTTCCTCGTCTAATCGCTCCCTCAATAAGAACTGGAACTTTACCTTGAAATACATGGACCACCTAATTTAGGAGATTTCAACTTAATAGTTTTCAAATTTTTAAGATTCAAAACAACACATTTCTACTTTCAATTGAAAAGAATTTCAAAATGAGCTAGTAGTTCACATCTAAAATTTAAGGGAATAACCTCTTCAACAATAGAAATAGTAGCTGGAGTGTAATCTAGCTGCCGAGCTTCATGGTAAGAGACGATAATTCCTGCAACTCCTGCTTTAATAGCTTTCATTGCTGCAAAAATATTAAGTGTTTTCCATCTAACACAAATATGGAATTTAGAGAAAAATTTTTTGAATCATGTACAATGGGATATGGAGCTGATTCGAGAGTTTCTGTTGACTAGAGCTAAGGTTTATGATAAAAAAAAATTGATAATTGTTTATGATAAATATTATACCATCTTCACTAGTGAGAATGCCTTTTTTCAGGATTCGCAACTTGGTCACTGACTTGAACCATGGTATTTCCTGAAAATTTAATCATATGATCTTCTCATGTGATATTAAGGAATGCAACACATATATTTAACTTTCAAATTATGTACCTTCCAGCAAAACGAATGATCGAGAGTTTGTGCAGCGTAAGCTTTTCTCAGCAAAATTTTATTATTAAGCATTGTATTAACTATTTCATGTTCTGCCTTTCAACATAACATGTAATTTTTCCAATACTTCTATTTGCTTTTATTAAAAAGCCAAAATATTTACTTATAGAAACAACTTTATTTGATAGAAGACCTTCAATGTTCTTTAATTGAGGTGTGATCATCCTGAATTAGTTCTCTTAGTAGATCAACACAAGATTACCAAAATTATAAAATTTCTTAAGTACTGAATGATTAAACCAACTACTTCCGGATTAGAATGAAGATGAATCATGAAAAGGATTATAGCTAGACTTGAATGACAACATTTGTATATACAACTTCATTATTTGTTATATCATCCTTCCTTCTACCAAGCACAGTAGTGAAAATTATAGCCATGAATCCATTACTGTAAGCTTGATGTACCATATGTTCTGTTATCTCTCCCTTGATGGCCTATTGACAAAGAATAAACTATAAATCTCTATTTGTTGCAAAACGTGAAAAATCAATATTTACATATGAAGTTAATGAGAGTTGGGAATAATATGTTAAAAAGTATCAATGAAGCAAACAACATTGCACATAAATGAAAATCCCTGTATCCAAGAGAATTTAGCATCCAGACACCAGAATATGATAAAATATAAGTTAATAAAATAGCATATGCATGATAGCATACAACAAGGAATTTCTTGAAGTTTGAATTAATTGATGTAGCAAACCAAAGCACTGTTCTGCTTTCTTTAGTACTGCAATTAGTATTTCCTTAGCATCATCAAAATTCCTATAGCCACTAGTAAAGTCTGTGCATGAGGGAAAATATTGGAATATATGTTAATACAAGGGAAAGCCAAAAATTAAAAGGAATTCTTACCCAAAATGAGCATCAAGTTGTCCTAGAGCATAAGTAGCTCCTAACAAAGTCCCCTCCAAATTCATGTTACAAGCTGATATGTTCTGTGAGTCAGTAATATCTTTACATTATGATACATACACCATTGCCCTTTGATATACTCCCTCACCCTTTGGAAATTCCGCTTACAATGCAAGAATTCACCAAAAAGATAATGCAACGTTGCCTATACATCACGATATCAATATATTGTAAAACTCTGTCATCCGTGATGTCTCACAAGGCAAATCCGTACCAAAGAAACATACATCACGAAAAAGAAAAAACGGATGGGTGTAATACTACTACAATCTAGAATCCCAAAAATCAACAACACAAGAAAATCAAAATCCACGCCACGCAATAAACCCAGATGTAAGAAATTCAGACTTTTAAAGGTAGAAATTTCTACCTGATAAACTCTATTCCAATAAAACCCTTTCGATGTGAGAAAGCTTTAGCACATCATCATCATTGTTCTATCCCTGGTGAACAATGACAAACTCATGAGGGATTTCATTATGTCGGTGGCAAACATAGAGAAAATCGTGAATGGATCTAAAAGAGCTTCGATTTCAAAATGCAATTTTCGTATCTCAACATATAGTGAAAAATCAGAGAAGTATTTTGAAATCATTCTTCAACTTGTTTTGTGAAAAAATATTACTTTGTGTGTTGATTGAACATATACCTGGGCGAAAATCCATAGTTGAAAAGTGCTTCGATTTCAAAATGCAAGTTTCGTATCTCAACAGATAGGGAAAAATCAGAGAAGTATTTTGAAATCATTCTTCAACTTGTTTTGTGAAAAAATATTACTCTGTGTGTTGATTGACCATATAAACCTGGGCGAAAATTCATACTTGAAAAGCCTTGCAAAATTTCTGATTTAGGGCAAAGAAAATCTCTTTTGAGAGACTTGGAGAATTATTTTTATTGTTTATAAATTTTCTTTTTTCGCCAAATAAAAATGGGAGGGAGAGTTAAATTTGTTGGAGGGAATATAATATTTTAGTGAAAAACTTTAAGGCCACACTTGGTAAGTGTTGTTTTTTATAATTATAAAAATATCACACTTTAAAAGTGTAGTCATATATATAAGTAAGTGTGGCCAATTATATCATGATAAGACAACACTTATAAAGTGTAGCCTACACTACTAAAAATCACATTTGACAAGCGTTGCTAATATTATCGTGGTCAAAAGCTAAAAACTAAGGCTACACTTTTCAAGTGTAGCATTAAAAGATTTAACCAACACTTTACAAGTGTTACTTTGATTAAGTGTGGCTTTAGGTCAAAAATGGTGTAGTGACTCTTTAAAGTTGCCTAAGATCATCCCAAAAGGACATCTTTCTAAATCAATCAGACTAACCGGGCAAATTCTAGGTTTATTCATGCAAGTTTCAAAGCAAGCTAATCACACAAGGCATCAACACTTAAGTCAAACAAGACTACACACTTTCGCTAGTGTGCAACGGTCATTACAAGAGAATCAATTCGATAAATGGCAAATCACAACGAGATGCAAAGAGTTCACATATTGTCTATGCAACTTCATTTGGCCTCATCGTAGCCGTACATTCATGTTCGTTCAATTGAGAACACTATTCAAGTCATCGGTATTGATCGAAACCGAGACTCAAACTTTGCAAAAGAAAAGCCACATTCAACTCACTAGGGGTGGTAAAATGTGCGAAAAATTCAAAAAAATTTGGAAGGGTCAAAATCATTTTGCAATTACAAATAAACGGAAATGGAAATGGAGCCACAAGCTCAAACAATCGCAAAGCAGTTTTAAAAACGCAATTAAAAACAGAAAAACCCAAATCTATACAAAACACAAGTATCTGAAACAAGCACACAAAATGTGATCCTCACCCCACCACAAATAAAATCATTTGTCCTCAAATTCAAATAAACACAAAATCCGAAAGGAAAAATAAAGAAATACAACGAGGGAGGCAAAGAGGTGATCTTGGCTAATATGTCACTCCATCTGTCTGGGTATCAGTACCCGATGTGTTAGCCTAGGATTTGATAATGGCCCCCCAAAGCTTCTTTAGAAAATTCAGCTACAGCTGACATACTAAGATTGTCCAAGTCATGAGCCGCCAAAAATGAGTGGATAGCTGTAAGGAATCCATGTCTCCACGAAGGAATAGTGGGGTTTCGGGGATTTTTTCTCTTTTGGGCATTGGGCTTCTTACCCTCATTATCCATTTTGGGAGAATTTGTTGCCTTTGTATCTTTCCTGAAATTTTTCGCTCTTGTTTGTCTGGGTGGCATATCTCTTACAGCTACTTTTGGTCTAGCCATTTCTTTTATGCCGATCAAATGGATATTGAGATGCTAGGAGGCAATGTAATCCCTAGTTCGAACACCAATCGATGACTAGAATGCCAGAGATGTGAAGATAATGAAAATTACTTACTAGGTACAGATTTGCGAAAGTTGAAATCTAGTGGAAAATGGAAATTTGTCAAACTTTGAAACCATTGGCCTTTAAAACAGTCCAGTTGTTGCCCATTCAGCGATATTAGTCGAGGTCACCGAACCACTCGACGACACGCCAATTAGTCACTTGCCTTGCTGAGTTTTACATGGCCTCCATTTTATGTAGAGGTCCAAACGGTGGATAATAGCGGGATCGCCAACCATTTCCGTAATTTACCAACTAGATCTTCAGCTTGCCAACCTGCATTTTTCGACACTTTTCTCATTTTAACCTATAGAATCAATACACCATTATTCTAACATAATAATTGAAGAAGATTAAAATTTTGGGTTGCCTCCCAAGCGACGCCTTAGTTAACGTCGTGGCACGACGCAAGTCAGCACTAAAACTCCATTTTTTGGGTTAGCCGTGGTATCACTAGGCAACCCCCTATTTTGTTGCGGGTGGAGATCGGGCGACACATAGCCCATGAGGTTTTCAAGCAGCTGGATAACTCTAGAATGAAACCAAATCATTCGCCTCATTCCTTCAATGTCTTCCTTCATTCCTTTCAGCTTTTTATCTTGCTCAGTTACTTTGTGGAGAATGATTGAGAGCATTCCCTCAAGGCGTTTAACCTCATTTTCCTTGAGACTTCTTAGCTAATGAGGAGGGATGTATTTATCCTTCCTTTTGCACTGGATTGCGATCTTCACCATCTTTTTAGCCAACTCATCCATCTGAGTCATTAGGGTGGCCAACATGAAGTCTTTTTCTACTTCTTGGTTCGTTTCAGCCATTTGATTAAGCAGTTGAGCTGCTATCACATATAGTTGTTTTGCAATGCCTCCTAGAATGAGTTGGTCGACCAACCTCTTGTTTCCAGGACCAATACTTCTGTAGAAACTGTTAAGGAGAGCTATGTCGGGAATGTCATGATTTGGGCATTGATTGATCAGTTCATTAAAACTTTCCCATGACTTGTGGATCCGTTCACCCTCCAATTGCTTGAAGGTGAGGATACGCTCCCAGAATATCATTACCTCTAATGGAAGAAACTCCATTAGCTCCCGAGTGCCGGTCGCCATACTTACTTCCTCTGCTTCAATATAGAGAAGAAAACAAAACTACAAGTTAAATTAGTAAACTATGACTAAGAAGAACAAAAATTCTACTAATTTAAGAATTCTCAAATAACACCACTATCCGGCAGCGGTGCCATTTTGATGCTTATCGTGACCAACAACACTATCCTAAGGTATGAGTGTCTACAATCGTCGATAACTAGCCCCGTTTCAAATGTGTTCCTCTCGAACACCCATTTGCCGTTTGAAGACTAGCCTACGCCTTACCCCACCCACTCTCTCGAGCTAAGTGTTAGGATATGGGACTAGGGATCACCCTTTCGAGGTGAACCTCATGTCGACCCACTCTTTAAGACATCAATCTAGTGGTTTTGGTTTCGCAACCTCCCTCTCAGGCAAGCGGAAAACACATGGGGTGGCTTTGCATTTGCAACTACAAACCCTTTAGATTAAACCACAACAACTAGGTGAAATCACCATTAAAATACATCTAACCTATCAGCAAGCAAGACCCAACAAGAATATCAACCCATATTTGCTAAATCACACCCCAATAATGTAGTTTTTTAGCCATACATCAAGAAATAAGAAATTAAACATAACATGATAAAGAAATCAACTGGGTATAAGAAATTAAACCTTGAATTAAGCTACGGAAGAAGAATAAAGAAGACCCACTTCCAGCTTGGGGAAAATGAACTCCTTTCTTCAAGTCTCCACAAAACCCTTTCCAAACTTGAGAGAAAAACACTATAAAAATACTATAGACTAATAAAATTTTTTACTCTAAAATTGTTCTCCTCAAGACTACAACTCTAACTAGTATTTATAGTTTTCACAGATTGTGCTTCGGAGGATCGTTTGACGACATTAGTCCAGATCGCCGATTTCATCGGCGATCTGCCCTTTAATCAACTCATTGCCTTCAGTGTCTTGCCTTCAGCATCCTCATATTCAGGATCATTGGGCGGTATAGTATTGATTCGCGAAACTAATCGATGACTCGCCGACTGCTCCTTTCCTCACCTTTTTATCCACTTCCTTCAAGGCTTCACGTACTGGAACAAAAGGCGGTGCATGTAAATTTCGTTACTCACCAAGTTGGACTCAGTGATCTGCAAACTTTCATTTGTTGTCTTTTCAGCTCTTTTTGCTCCATTTTGCGCCTAAGTGTCCATGCTTCGAGTAACACTTCAAATATCTGAAACTTAAGCATTTTAATCCGGTATTGAGATAAAGCAAGCATTCGTGGACAGTATTTCTATTAAAATAATGGCCTAAATGAGTTCAATTTGTGGACTCATCACAATTCCATCGGGAATGAGTTGGTCTGCCAACACCTTGTTTTCGGGACTAAGACTTCTGTAGAAATAGTCAAGGAGGACTATTTCGGGAATTCATGACTTGGGCATTGAGGTATCTGTTCTTTAAACCTTGCCCATGTCTCATGGATCCGTTCACCTTCCAATTGTTTGAAGGTTAGGATGCTATCCCTGAACAACATTACTTCCAATGGAGGAAACTTCATTTACTTGTGACTACTGCTCTACCTACTCACCTCCTGTGTTTCAAAGCTCAAACCAACAAAATAAAACTAAAAATTAAGTTAGTAAACTACAACAAACAAGAACGAAAATCCTACTCAACTATAAATTCTCAAATAACACCCCTTCCCGGCAACATTGCCATTTTGATGTTTAACGTAATTAACTGACACTATTTTTGTTCAAGTGCAAAACGATCGCGTGTAGTGATATTACCCAACCAAGGGTTGGGATCGTTCCCACAGGGAGTGGTTTTTAGAATTAAAAGAAAAATAAAATTAAGTTCTAATTACTCATAGCTATAAATATTAACTAATAAAAATATCCTAAATCTAAGGAGTGACGCAAACGTCAATTATCAATGGAGGTTTGTATTAATTAACAACTAAATAGAGCAAAATACAAGGAAACGTGATATGGAGACGGGATTCTTGGGATGTGATAGGAATACGGGTTAAACTAGACTATCAGGTACATGCTTTTGATACTAAATTGTTGAACATTTGTGACTAGGCTAGACTATAGTGGGGTAAATTCTCTATTGAGCAATGTACCCCGAATCAACTTGATTTCTCTCAAACACCAAGTTGTCGAATTACCCACAGCCTCTGCCTTAGCCCATTCACTCTCTCGAGCTGAATGTGTGGGAGAAGGACTTGGATTCACTCTCTCGAGCTGAACCCATGTCGACCCAATACCACCGGCTATCAATTTAGTAGTCTTAGTTTTACGACCTCTCTCTCGACCAAGCCAAAAACAGTAAGATGAAATCGTATTTGAAACTACATCCTATTAAGTTCATACACAACTACTAAACCAAATCACATTTAAACAACAAATAAACCATCAACAAGCAAGACCCATCTGATATTTTAGCCCATATTCACAAAATCATACCCCAAGAATTGGGGTTTTAGCAAGACATGTAAAAGAGATAAAAATTTATACCAATATCAGTTTCCAACAACTAGGTATGAAGAATTAAGTCTTAAAACACGTCAAGAGTGAAGAATCTTCGAGACCCACATCTAATATCTTGGAGTTGAAACCCTTTGAATCTTCAAGGTCTTAGAACAAAGTCTCCAAAACCCTCTAAAGCGTACACTCTCTCAAAATCTGTAAAAAGTTCGAATAATAGAAGTGATACTAAGCTACAAATTTAAAACAAGTATTTATAGTCTTTGAAAATTTTGTGATGCGGAGGACTATACGCCGCAGTTAGTCGGGATCATCGATACACTCGGGGATTCGTCTTTTGGTCAATTTCATCACCTTCTTACTTTAACTTCAACCTTTTCGCATTTTGGGTTGCTAGGTGATATGGTACTTCTTCGTGGAACTGCTCGGCATCACACCGACTGCTCGATTTCATCGCCAACGTGATCTGTCCCTTCAGGGCTAAGCACACTGGAACAAAAGGCGATCTCCTGGCTGATTGGTGACTCGTCACTTGGGCTCGACGATCTTCAGGCCTTTATTTCCTCATTCTTTTCAGCTGCCTTGTTCCTTTTGGCAACTAGTGTCCTTGCTTTGTGTCAAACTCCAAAATACGTGAAACTTAAGGGTTTACATCAGATATTGAGAGAAAATATTCATTTGAGGACACTAATTCTATCAAAATATAGCCCTAAATGAGTCCAATTTGTGGACTCATCAGGAGCTACTAATAACTGACATAAAACCACGTGAGCGAAACATGGAGTCCGATGTATATGACCCATCAAGAGGACCTAATATACCTTGCCAGGGGTATAAAGGCATGACTGGCGTGATCACTTTAATCTGATGCCCAACAGAGCGGACTTATAAACCTACGGGGGCACGTAGTTCTAGGATTATGAGGGTACACTGAACCCTAGTCCAACTAGGTGCTAAGTCTACTCCCAACTGGATTATGTATAAACAAGATATCTGAAATACTGGATAGCTCAATGTTCTGACATGCAAATCTAAGAATGCAACATTTATAACTGAGAATGAAACATTCATAACTGGAGCATGTATATCTTTTTAACTAACCTATCAAGTGTAATTCATAAACTAAGAGAATCTACACACCTAGGATTATGAGTTTCATGCAAATAACTAAGCAACTATTTCATGAAAACATGATAATTTGATTAAGAATATTATAATAGCTAATTCACAACAATTCTACAAGGTTTTAGAAACCCTAGGTCTAAAGATGATATAGATAATCAAGAATTTGACTGAATTCTATGGACTTAGTGGATGAAAGGAACCCACTAGTGAAATCCCACATACCTGGTGACAAAATTCATAGAGAAATCCTTTGGATTTTGGGCCTGAAACTTGAAGAACACCGCTACTTGTTCTTAAAAGAAACTGGCACATCTTTCTCCTCTTTTCATTTAAATTTTGATGATATTTTGAAAATAAGGGTTCTAGGTATGTCTGACTAGGGTATTAGGCTTATTCTGAGAAAAATGACATAGTTTAGGAATCGAACGACGTAGTTTAAGTGCCTGACACCTAGGGGAAATGACCAAAATAACCCTGACTTAATTCCTGCGAAGCCCATCAATGGAGGGAATGACGGTCCGTCGTTTGACCTATTGGCCATCATTTGGGTTCGTCATTCATGATCTGCTCGACACGACTTCACTAAAATGAGCATAACGTTTTACTCGGAAATGGGAATTTAGTAAAATTGGTGGCGTTGGAAAGAAGATTCAATTATATATCATTTAGTAGGTCATGGTCCACCTAATTCCTTTTGTGCTAAGATTCATGGCAATTTGAAGTTGACCCTACAACAATTTCACTCTAAGTGACCGCTGACCCTCACCTACAGCCAAACCTACGCTCCGTAGGTCCAACCACAGACTGTACTAGTCGATCGTGGGTGGGGTCTGAGACTATAAAAATTTGGGCCTTAATGATCAAACCCCACCTACGGTCCGTGGGTGGTTCCGTCAGTATTCACACCAATTTTCTAAAAAGTTGGATTTTTTCTTCATTTTGAGATCCGAGGTGTTACAGATGATTGAATAACTTGATACTTGTTGATTGTTGAACTATGACTATTGGTCTTTGATTATTAAGCCTTGTGATTTGTGTATTGTCATTTGTTAGGTTAGGCTGATTTCTATGCAGGTTGTAGTTGAGGCGGTTCTGTTTGGATGAAATGAGTACTTCTATTCTAGTTTAGTTTTACCTTGTTTATTGGCTCTCACGACCCTAAGTCAGGCCATGACGGCATCCACTACAACCCACCTAGTGTACAAGCCGAAACCGAAGACATGAGAAGCGGAAGACACCATAATGCATAACATAACTAAATAAAGTAGAAAGATGAGAATAAGATATATATATAGATATATATACATTTATATATATAAAGGTGAACCCTAGGCCCGCCTACATGGCATCACCACAAACTAGGATTCCCTTTTAATTTATTTATATCCAAAACTAGTCTTCCCTTGCATGAAAAGTTGTGGCTTGTAGGAAAAATTGTGACTACAATGAAGATTTGTGGTGAGTTCGCAATTTGGACTCATTTAGGGCTTTATTTTAATAGATTTAGTGTCCTTAAATGCATATTTTGTACCAATAACTAATGTAAATCCTTGAATTTCAAGTATTTGGATTGAGGAACAAAGCGTGGACACTATTGAGCAAAAAGGAACAAGGTAGCTGATAGAACGAAGAAAAGAAGGCTTGTGGATCGCCTAAACCATTGGGCGAGTTGCCGAATGGCAATGATCTCGCCTAATGTTCCAGTTTGCCAAGCCCTGAAAGAGAAGATCAAGTCGGCGATAGAAAGGAGCAGTCAGTGAGTCACCAAACGATTTCACGATGCAGTGCTATATCGCCCAAAGTTACAGAACTTGAAGATGCTGAACGCCAAAGAAAAAATGCGATGGAATTGACCAAAGGGCGGATCGCCGAGTGGATCCGCGATCCCGTCTGATTGCGTCGAAAGGCCCTTCGCAACACATTTTTTGAGACTATAAGTACATTTTTAAATTCTTAAGTTTAGTATCTAGCATTCAATAGTTTTCATTTATTTTTCAGTTTTAAAGTTTGAGAGCTTAGAACTGAGTTTTAGAGATATTTTCTCCTTAGCTTTGAAGATTTGAAGATATCCATTTCTATGAAATTAGAAGTGGGTGTTGAAGATTCTTCATCTTAGACCTTTGTAAAGACTATATCAATCTTACCCAGTTGATGGAAACACAATTTGGTAACGATTTTTATGTTTTTATGATGTCTAGCTAAAACCCCAATTTTTGGGTGTGATTATGGGTTGATTTAGCTACTGGGTATTGTTAATTGATAGTGTTAATGTTGTTTCAAAGTGATTTCATTTCAGTAATTGTTGCTTAATCTAAGGCGTTGTAGTTGTAAATGCAACTCTACCTTCGTGTTTTTGGCTTGCTCAAGAGAGAGGTTTTGAAGCAAAGATTATTGATTTGATGGTTTTTGTGTATTGGGTTGTCATGGATTCTGCTCGAGAGAATGAATCCTAAACCCTTTTCCACACATTCATCTCGAGAACGTGAATGAGCTAAAGTGAAGGATGTTCTTAATTGCTTCTTGTTGGTGTTTGAGAGAAATCAATTCGATTCGGGGTAAATTGTTCGAGAGAAAGTTTATCCCCACTAAAGTCTAGCCTATTCACTGATTTACAGCTATTCACTATTAATTGGAATTACCCAATTGTCTACATTAGCCCATAATCCAATCACATCCCAAGAACCCCTCTCTATACTTGCTATTTTTGTGTTATTTGCTGTTGTAGCTTATAGTTGAAACCAAGTTATTTGACAGTTGTGTCACCCCTAACTTGAACCATGCTTTTATTCGTAAATGTTTTTAGCTATGACTGACTTGAGCATATTCATGTTTTCCTATTGATTCTCAAATATGTACCACTCCCTTGGGACTCGACCCCAACTCACTTGGTTGGGTTATATTACTACTTAACGATTGTTGACACTTAGTATTGGATGAAGTGTCTTGATACGTGAAATCAAGTTGCTACTTTTATGAAAAGTTGTGACTTTTATAAAAGGCTGTGACCCTTTTGAAGGGTTGCAACTTTTCCAAATAGTTTCGACCTTTCCGATAAGGCACAACAAACATTTGTTCACACTACCCTTTGTTGTCTTTAAATAGAGGGATTTTGTTTCATTTTAAAACAATGAAAATTTTGAACTTACTATTCTTCTTATTTTTCTTCTTCTTCTCCACAATTAAATATTTGTGTACTTTGCTCTTGTTGAGTGGCTCACTGATAAAATTGCTTATGTTACCGATCCTGGTATTTTTTTACATTCATAAATATATGCTTATGTTTTTAAGGATAAATTATGAGATGTTATAATTTTCATTTTCCTTTACATTATTAATGTTCGTTATTATGTAATCTTGTGAGTAAAATAATATAGTGTTTTAGTTTTAAATATAACTTACATAAATCCAATAGTGGATAACCTAAAATACCTTCTATCCCTATTCCTTTTCTAATTACACAACTACCATGTTTTTTAGGCAATCCAGATACAGAAATAAGGATCCGGATACATTATTGTTGATACATGATGTATCAACCTGTTGCGCTTATTTAATGGAAAAAAAATCTGAAAATCAAATTAAGAACTTATAGTATCCATCTTTTGCCTTAATTAAGGGGTAAAAATTGAAAATTAAATTAAGATCCCAGTAAAAAAATTCAAAATTCAAATTTCTTCGTCCAGTTCATCGTTCTCTTTGTTTCATAGATTATCCAAAAATTTCATAAGATACATACTGAATATTTTGATCTTCTTACATTTCCTCTTACATTCAATCATATAGATGCAAATCCTAACACAATGAGAAGCTCAAAATTTCAAATTGCTTTGGCCTCTTTGTTCAACGAAGAAACCTTTCACATTTTATTCAAAAACTTTGGTTGAAATTCTGGGTAAGTGAGATGAGTTATGAAGGATATAAAAATGATGAAATTTATAGTTGTACAAATGATTTCTTTTGTGAATCTTCAAGTTCATCGAAGATCCTTTCAAAGAAGAAAATATAGGAAAAGTAGTAAAACACTACATTGATAGAGCAACTCGATAGATTTACATGTATCAACTTTTATGTATTTATGTATCGCGCCCATAAAATTGAATAGTTTTGGGTATATGTATCTGATAATAATTGATTGCCATTGATATGTATAATATACTTATCGTTGGATCTGATACACAGTACTCTAGTTATAGAACATTATGATTTATGTATCAAGATTGAAGATATATAATATAACTTGATTCATGTAAATGATACATTCAGTAGTGTTTATGTATCAATACCATAAATATGAACATGATACATTGTATAAAAATGAAAGCTATTGTAGCAGTGATGTATCAGATAAGTGATAGCACTAACAATGGTTGATTTAATGTATCATAAAGTTGAAACGAAGGCATTATAACCTACATATATTAAAAATATCAACCTTGGGTAGACATTTTTTTTGTATCATACAAAGTTGAACAAAAAAAAAATAGTTATGATAAACATTCATTTAGTTATAATACAGTACTTCAGATACATAACAACATCTGATTCATGGTCAATAGGAAATTTGACGTTGTATGTGTCATATACATAATATTTGAATACGATACATTATACATGATAAAATTGTAATGTATCATAAGGTTGAAACGAAGGTAATATGCATTAAATTAAGAATCAAAATCAACTAGATACATTGAATTTATGAACCTTGGGTAGAGAGGAGTGTTTAGTAACTGTTATGCTTCCCCTTTTAATTTGGAATCTTTCTCAATGGGTAATTTAGAACTTGCAATGCATCTTTCATCGATTTCGAATCACAAACACGAGGGACGAGATCTTACATTTGTGAAACTAATTGGGTAAGATCAAAATTAAAAGATTGACCAGAACCCATACATATCAGAAAAAGATAAACAACAAAAAATTGGATAAAAAATTCAAATATCTATTTTGTTGAAAGTAAAAAAATATGATGAAGAAATCTTTCAACACTTTCTCATTTTCTCTATATCAAATCTTGTAGCGTTTTTCCACTTTCAATAATGGTGTCACCTATGGATCTCGATCCAAAGCCCTTATCAGAGACACCAATAGCTTAATATTTTTCTTTTTTTTTGAGCATTTTTCCACCTCCGATTTCAAAATCTTCGTCGTCAGGATTAAGCAACGGCCTACATTAGATGAGACTAATTGAGTCATTACAATACTAAAAGATGGAGCATCATCTATAAGTATCAAGAATTTGCAGATGAAAATATTTTTAAAAAAAATATGAAAACTAATGAACTGAAAATTGTAGAGGAAGAAGAAGCAGAAAAATGGTTCACTTGATAGAGAAAAGATTTGAAATTAAAAAATTGATTGATGGACGTAATTGCTTTGATTGTTGGAGTAAAAATAGGAAGAGAAATCATGGAGTTTATTTGGAAAATAATGTATCCGGAAAAGGAGAAGCTTAGGGGAAAAAAAACATTTTTAGTATTTTTTTAAAAATGGTAGGAAATGATAGAAAATAAGATAAAAAAATGTGTAATAAGGTAAATTTTCCTAGTTTGGATGAGTGATTATTATTTTATAAATTGTGTGATGATATTATATATATATATATATATATATATATATATATATCTGCAGTATGATACAAACTATACAAAATAGGCCCAACAGTGACCAAGAGACAAACTGACACTAGATACCAATCCCCGGGAGCTTGTGTGACATATACAAGAGCTACTTCGAATAGAAAGTCATAAATATATATACAGAGAATTGACTAATCCAAAATACAACATGAAAGTCAGTACAAAAGAAGGAAAGGATCAAGTCTTTGAACGTTGAGAGCTCACCACAATCCAAGTTTGGGATAGCTACGGGAGATAAAAACGTTCACTACATAGGGTGGCTTATACTGGGCGCTACATCAGAAAAGATGTAGAACTGCGGTATGAGTAACAAACACGGCGTACCCAATAGGCATCATAGGCCAATCGAGCTCAGAGATATCAAATATGAATTAGAAGCACGATGAAACTAACAAGGCAAAGGCAAGATTAAGCAAAATGAGCTAAGAAAGGAGAACAAGTAAGAGAGAATCCTCAAGAAACAAGAATACAGACAAATCGAACAACCAACACAACCAAAGGAAACTCATGCAACACCATATGTCAAACTCCGAAATAAGTGCTTATCATAAGCCCATAAGAAACATTAAGTTACCTGGATTGACACCTCAAGCTTATCGATAAGCCTAAAACCTAGATATGCTCATTCAAAGGTCGCCCGGTATGGCACATGAACTTACCCATAACCTTAATATATGTATCAATAGGCCACCTAGTATGATGCCTCTAGCTCATATACAATGTGAATCAAAAGTAAACTATAGCCCAGCCAAGCTATTGGGACGCCTAGAATGGTACCTCAAGCTGATCAGAGTATATGCAGCTAAAAGGTGTGGGAAAAAAAGAAATAGAGCCTTTTCACCACTTTATGCAACACAAGACCCAAGGACTTCCAACTTATTAAGAATAACCTCTTTTATTGCCAATAAATCATTTCTTTGTCACAAATCAAGCAAATAGATACTCCACTGAAGTGTAATCACAATCAACTCATGGTATGCACACAAAATAGGGAAGAATACCCATCACACCACAAAAGTACTAACTTGGGATTCCTATTAGTCCGAGCTCAAGACCTTAGGCACACCAGTTTCATAAACAACCAACGAAGAAGCACAACTCAAGGAATCCATACAATCATCCAAACCAATAAAAACAATCAAACACCACACAACCTCAAGTTTCACTCCACGTAGAACCAAGGTATAAGGATACTACTCACAGCAGGATCACCTAAACTGTGCCTTTATGAAGTGGGTTTGATAATTATGAAATCTTGTGAATAGAAATTGTCTAAATTTCTTTGGGTTATTTAATTGTATCATTTTGTATGCCTTAATTATGGTAAATTGTTGGTGTGTTGGTGATTTGAGATTCATGACCTTGAATGCATGGTATGAGGAATTGAAGTATTATCATGATATCTTGAATATGAATGTGAGTTCAATGAAGTTAATGTGATCATGTTGTGAATGTAAATGTGTTATTATTGAAAGGCTATTTCTCAATTTGACACTCATGAATGTGATTACTGAATGTGAAGGGTTTCTTTAATGTGAAGTTATATCTTGAATTGGTAGACTTTATGCATCCATTTCTTGTATAAATGAAATTAATGTGGATTAATGTAACCTGAATTGGTAGACCTAATGTTGGTAGCCTTTTATTAATGAATGAATGACGAAGTATTCTAGGCTAAACCTTAGATCGGTAGACCTAATGTTGGGGGCCTTTCGTAAGGAGTATAGGAACTAATGTGATGTTAAAACCTTGGATCGGTAGACCTAATGGTGGTGGCCCTTCCTTGTGTGCATGTTAAACCTTGAAGCGGTAGACCTAATGGTGGTGGCCTTTTCTTGTGTGAAATGATGGACCTTGAAGCGGTAGACCTAATGATGGTGACCGTCTTCATATGTAATGTGCTTTGGGTCGGTAGGCCTAATATTTGTGGCCTTCTGAAGTACAATAATGTGATGTAATGAAAATACTCTATTGGAATATAAGCTAAGCACCGAGTGGATATGGTAAGATGGAAACTCTCCCAATGTTAGGCTAGGGTTCCAATGGATATTTTCCAATCCCATAACTATGTGCCCACATAGGATATTAGCTAGTGGATTCCATCCAAGCTAATGTTACTGGTCTTCCATAGGCAAGTAGACCACCTTTTTACGGTGTGGGGTTATATGACACCGGATTCCATGTCTAGCTTACATGTTCTATGTCAGTTAAATGCTTATTCCCATCATGTGAGATGTGCATTGTGGTTTCTTAAAGAGTTCTATGAAGTGTGGGTTGTAGTATGGGATACCATCCATGCATTGCACGAGTAGGCTTTGAGAGGGTCATACTGAGTTCTCTAAGTCTTAATGGCTATTGTATGAATGTCCTCTAAATGAAGTTATTGAAGAATGTTGACTCTTATATGCTTAAATGAGATTATGTAAATGATGCATGCTATATTTGTATTGTATTATGAGTTACTTCCTTGTTATGGACTATTGTAGATGTATGTGCCTTGTCTATTATGACATCAAAGGAGTACGTAGTGTGAGTAGTAGTATGGGATGCTACTTGCATATTGCACAAGTATGACTTAGAGTTGCCTTAGGTGATGGTCCTTATGTGATGATATGACTTATGAAATGTTTATGTCACTTATGTATGAGTATGGTGTGAAGATGGAAAGGTTGAATAGAAAGTTCATTTGTGGTGACCTTAAGGTGGTACTTTAGTGTGGATGGTGGTATGGGATGCTGTCCATACATTTTACAAGGTATAACTTCATGGTTACTTAAGGTGAAGGCTTAATGTGAAGGTAATGGTTTACATGTTGATTATGTTCTAATGTGGTGAAATGACTTGTATGTTTGCTAGGTTTGAATATTATGCCTCTTATGTTTATATTCATGAAGGTTTTACCAAAAATGGCATAAAAGCATGACTTCCAAATAAATGTCCGCTTTAAGCATGGTTTTTGCATGGCTTCCTTACTTGGTACTTAATTGTGCTAACCCATATTTCTCCATTTTTACCAAAGTGTAGGGTTTGGAGATATTGGTGTTCTATGCTTGAAGAATAGGTTTCTAAGGAGCTTTGAGATGAACACTTGGTGAGTCCTCATAGTTTCGACGATAAAACCCAATATGTTCCCTTTATGTCTTTTAGTTTATGTTAAAACTTTTGTATGGGCCCAGTCCCAATGTTTTGTTCAAAGTATTAGATGGTTTGAGATAAAGTCTAAAAAGTCTTCTGGTTGCTTTTTATTTAAAAATATCTTCGATTGTAAAGGATAGTTTTAATTCCACTCTATTTTCCTATGTTCTTATGTTCAAGAATTCTATGAGGCTTGTACGAGACCCCTTCGGGGTCGAGTATGGCATGTTGCATCCGAGGTATGCCCCCGGGTCGTGACAAACATTGTATCAGAGCACAAGATCTTTGAATGGTCTTAGATGTCTCAAAACACATCTAGTAGAGTCTTGTTCATATTGTGAAGCACACCACTTTATGAATAGGAGGCTATTGGGTGTTAAGAAAGTTTCACTTCTTCATTCTTCAAATTGTGCCATAGAGTTTAACGCTATAATGTCTCTCTCTTATTCCTTATCCGATGGTCTTTAGTGTTTGACCACTTGAAAGGAGTATGCTAGAATGTGTGAGGGAGGAAAGTTGGTTGTGATGCCAACTATGGATATGTGACTTGATAGAGTTGAGATGATAGTTTGTGGTATGACTTAGTATGAATGGGTTGCTTGATGGTTATGTGTGTTGTTAGTAAAACCCGACTTAGTCAAGATGAGTTTTAAGGTATGTTGAAAGAGTTGATGAAATGTGGTGTTTTAGAAATGCCTAGCTGTGATGAGTATGAAGGTTTAGTGATGTTTTACTCCGACCTTAGAATGGAAAGAAGTGAAGTTTTAAAAGAGTTTGTATAGGCTTACTCCCAAATGAGGGATAATGTGCTTAGATGGTAAGGTCATTGAGTATTCTTGATGTTCATGAGTTAGGCTGGCTTGATGTTTTTACCTTTAAGAGGTGTAGTGAGTTTGAGGAGTTTAGACCCGGTGTGCTAGACTCATATGAGACCCTGAGTGGTGTTGGTATGGTTGTTTGTGAGGAAGAGTTTCTTAATGAGGACCTTCCTAGTTTAAAAGCACTGGTATGTTGATGGTTTCTTGTAAGTTGTGGATGTCTTGATTAAGGTTCCTTTGTTGTGTTCATGATAAGCCTTAGTTGGGTTTACTCCTAATTGGGGTATAGTATGTTGAGTAGTAAGGTTGTTGAGAGTTTCGATATCCTTACCTCTTCCTTTATATGCCTATTCAAGCATAATAGAAAGAGTTCCTTTTTGGCTTGTTTCATGTTTTTGAGTTATGTGTGATTATGTGATTCCATGGTCTCCTTATGTTATGCAAGTTCTTAATGAGTTTATGTTTGAATGAGAAAATGAGTTTTCATGAATTAAGTTCCTCTTGAAGATTTTCTTTTAGTATGAGTTGTCTATATACTTCATGAAGATGAATGTTGAACATGCCTAAATGTGCTTTTGTGAGGAACTTGCATAATATGCTTACTGATGTTATGATGAGCATGATGTGAGTTGGAGAAGGTGATTCCTCAAATGTAATGAGAAATGTGAAGTTTTGGTGCATAATGAGCTTGTATATGTAGTTCCTACTTTCTTGTATTGCATTGAGCTTTTGATGTGGAGTTAATGTTTCCTCCTAGTTTGTCCATTTTTTTATGATGTTGCATGCATGATAGGCTGCTAGTCTTGAGTCGATAATCCCTTAAAGTGCTTAAAGGTATCATTCGAGGATGAATGTTCCTAAGGGGGGTGAAAATGTAACGACCCGGAAATGAGTAGTTTGAACTAGAGCCTTAACATTTGGGCTAGTGTGTCCTAAAGTTGATGTCTAGGCTGTTCTAGAACTAATTTGAGCAAGGAAGAAGCCTAGGGTGCAAGAAAGGGCCTAAGCTAGCAAGATAGAGTGGAAGAAACCTTGATCTTTATGGACCTTTTGGCAATGGGACTACCTGATCGCCCAAGTGACTTGGAGATGCGCCAAACTGCACTTGGGGTCACCTAGTGGGCTGTCCCCTTGGCCTAGGTTCTTGAACAAAGGGCGAGCTAAGTTGTTGCTCGCCAACCAGGTTGGCGAATCGCCCATTGGCCCCCTCCATCTCCTAATGAGCTGCCCATTTAGGGAGCAAACTAGAAAATTGAGCGAGCCAAGAGTTCACTTGGCGAGTCGCCCAGTGGCTTTGGTGAGCCATGACGGTCAAAGGGTGAGATAAGTCGGGTAAGGTGTAGAAGTTTAAGTTGAAACTTTAAGGGTCCTTAGTTGTTTTCCAAAGTTGAGTCCTAATAGTTTTATTCCTTTCCTAGTATGTATATAACCTTTTAAGACTTGAAATTCCTTCAATTAAATGACTTTTAAGAAAACCCAAATCAAATCAAAATAGTTCTTCCTCTCAATATTTCTCTCTCTAGAAATTCCCAAAGAAGAAGAAGAATAGAGCCATTGAAGCTAGGGTTTGGGGATTCAAGGTGTTTCTTCCTCAATTTTCGTGGAGAATCTATAGCAAGGTATGGTAGTCTTCATCCTTGCCTAACTTTTCATTCAAGGAGCCAATTTCAAAGGATTCAAGTTTACCAAAAACCTAGGGTTTTACTCAATCTCATGGGTTCCTTCATCAAACGTTTTCAAATGTTTAGTAATGACGTATTATGATTGTATTAGTGTTTAACTGATGTTTTATGATGAAAATACTCTATGAACACATGAATTATCCCAATTCCTAAATTGTGTCATTATGAAATGGATTTGATGATTATGAAAGCTTGTGAAACTACTATATGGGAATGTAGGCTAAGCACCAAGTGGATATGGAAAGATGGAAATTCTCCCAATGTTAGGCTAGGGTTCCAATCAACATCTTCCTATCCCATAACTATGTGCCCACATAAGATGTTAGCCAGTGGATTCCATCCAAGCTAATATTATCGGTCTTCCTTAGGCAAGTAGACCACATTTTTACAGTGTGGGATTATATGACACCAGATTGCATGTCTAGCTCACATGGTCTCTGTCGGTTAAATGCTTATTCCCATCATGTGAGATGTACATTATGGTTTCTTAAGGATTTCTGTGAAGTCTGGGTGGTAGTATGGGATGCCATCCATGCATTGCACGAGTAGGCTTTGAGAGGGTCATACTGAGTTCTCTAAGTCTTAATGGCTATTATTTTGATGTACTCTAAATGAAGTTATTGAAGAATGTTGACTCTTATATGCTTAAATGAGATTATGTAAATGATGCCTGCTATACTTGGATTGAATTATGAGTTACTTCCTTGTTATGGACTATTGTAAATGTATGTGCCTTGTCTATGGTGACTTCAAAGGAGTGCGTAGTGTGAGTAGTAGTATGAGATGCTACTTGCACATTGCACAAGTATGACTTAGAGTTGCCTTAGGCGATGTTCCTTATGTGATCCTATGACTTATGAAATGTTTATGTCTCTTATGTATGAGTATGGTGTAAAGATTGAAAGATTTAATGGTAAGTTCACTTGTGGTGACCTTAAGGTGGTACTTTAGTTTGGAAGGTGGTATGGGACGCTATCCATACATTGCACAAGATATAGCTTGAGGGTTACTTGAGGTAAAGGCTTAATGTCAAGGTAATGGTTTACATGTTGATTATGTTCTAATGTGGTGAAATGACTTGTATGTTGGATATGTTTGAATATTATGCCTCTTATGTTTATATTCATGAAGCTTTTACCAAAATGGCATAAAAGCATGACTTTCAAATAAATGTCCGCTTTAAGAATGGTTTTTGCATGGCTTCCATACTTAGTACTTAATTGTGTTAGGCCATATTTGTCCATTTTTACCAAACTGTAGGGTTTGGAGATATTGGTGTTCTATGCTTGAAGAATAGGTTTCTAAGGAGCTTGGAGATGAAGACTTGGTGAGTCCTTATAGTTTCGAGGACAAAACCCACTATGTTCCCTTTATGTCTTTTAGTTTATGTTAAAGCTTTTGTATGGGCTAAGTCCCAATGTTCTATTCAAAGTATTAGATGGTTTCAGACAATGTCGAGAAAGTCTTCCGCTTGTATTTTAATGAAAAATGTCTTTGATTGTAAAGGAAAGTTTTAATTCCTCTTTATTTTCCTATGTTCTTATGTTCAAGAATGCTATGAGGCTTGTATGAGACCCCTTCGGGGTCGAGTACACCGTCTTGCATCCGGGGTGTACACCCGGACACCTTGGTATATAACTATAAGAACCGGTCCATACAAGAGGATAAATACTAAGTATGCACAAAGTAACAATCTTAAAGAAACAATCCAAGACCGCATGGTAGGGAGACAACCAATCCATGCCTAGAATCACATCGAAGTCTACAATGTCTCACACAATAAGGTCTACCTAAGTATTATTCCCCAAGATAGTCATCACCAGACAAGCTCTATAAACCCGATCCGTTACCAAAGAATTACCTACTGGGTAGCTACACCCAT
The DNA here is from genome assembly GCA_036250405.1 of Solanum raphanifolium. Lineage (NCBI taxonomy): Eukaryota > Viridiplantae > Streptophyta > Magnoliopsida > Solanales > Solanaceae > Solanum > Solanum raphanifolium. Next base: position 24,903 of record JAJOOE010000521.1, on the reverse strand, counting down.
AGGCACAAACATAGACTCACAAGACAAACACAATCACATAGCATAATAAGGAGATATATACAAAAAAGTAGACGCCGAATAAAATAAAGCATAAGCAGGCTGATGGGAAATGAAGATCCTACCTGTGATAAAAACATATGTGGTCTCCGCCTCTAGACTCCCCAAAAAAGCATACATATTAAATGTCCACCTCGACCACCCGATCTCTCTACGTGAAGACCACCTCTAGTACCCTGGGGATCCCCCTAGTACCCTGAGCCGGAGCACTAGGGACCTGACCCTACTGACCATGTGGACCTGATTGACCTTGCCTACTACTATAACTGATCGTGGGGAACTCTCGGACAAAGTGACCCACAACACCACACTCGTCGCAACTCCTACCAGAATTTCCTCTCTAAAATGACTCAGCTAAACCTGACTTGTGACCATTGCTTGAATAAACTGATTGTAAAACTTGAGAAATCTGAATGATCTGACCACTAGCACCTGTCGTGCCACAATTTCTACTCTACAGAGCTGCCTGAAGCGGCCTACTAGGCTGACACTGCTGTGAATACTGTTGTTTGCGTAATCAAGACACAACTTCTGATGCAAGTGTCTGCGATTGTATAATAGTTTAGTAACCCAACCAAGAGTTGGGGTAGAGTGCCAAGGGAGTGGGCGTGAGAATTAGTTGTTAAGGGCAAAAGTGCTAAAGCTAATCGTAGCTAAAGACTTTGGCGAATGAAAACATAACTAATTAAAGAGGGTGACACAAGCGTCAAATATCAAACGGGGGTTTTGTCACAAGTAGATAAAAACAACAAAATTAACAAAGAGATCTACTAAATGAAAGGGGGATTCATGGGATGTGAATTGAATACGGGATAGACTAAATCATTGGGTACATGCTTTTGATAGAGAACTCGTAGAGTAATTACGACTAGGCTAGACTTTAAGGGAGATAAGCTCTCTGTCGAGCAACTTACCCTGTTTCAAGCGGGTCCTCTCGGATACCCACTTGCCGCATGAAGAACAACCTCCACCTTAACCCACTCACTCTCTCAAGCTAAGTGTTTGGCCATGGGACTAGGGTTCACTCTCTCGAGCTGAACCTCATGTCGACCTACTCGCACTGGCCATCAATCTAGTGGTCTTAGTTTTACGACCTCTCTCTTAACCAAGCCAAAAAAAAATATATGAGATTATATTTGCAACTACAACCTCATTAAGTTCATCCACAACCAGTAAACGAAATCACATTTAAACTACAAATAGACTGTCAGCAAGCAAGACCCAACAACTAATTTAACCCATATTCACAAAATCACACCCCAAGAATTAGGGTTTTAGCTACTCATGTAAAAGAGATAAAGACGTATACCAATATCAGTTTCGATCAATGGGTATGCAAGATTAAGTCTGAAAAAAAGTCAAAAGTGAAGAATCCAAGAGACCCAAGTCCAATTTCTTGAAGATGAAACCCTTGGAAGCTCTAAGTTCTTCAAAACCCTCTCCCCAAACTTAGAGAGAATATCTCCAAAAACTATGTCTAAAACGTAATAATCTAAAAACAAGGTAAAACAAGGTAGAATTCGCTCCTACGAATAAAAACTGAACTAGTATTTATAGTTTTCAGAAAATGTGCTCCGAAGGATCTTTTATCAACGTTAGTCGAGATCGCCGATGCACTCGGCGATCCTCCTTTTGGTCGACTTCTTTTCCTTTCATCAGTTTCCTTCATCATCTTTGTGTCCTGGATCATTAAGCAATGTAGCACTGCTTCGCGGAGTCGCTCGGTGATACGCGGATTGCTCTATTTTACCGCCGATCTATTGCTTTCCTTCGGGGCTCAGCACACTAGAACAAAAGGAGAATATGCGATCTATTGGCGATTCACCGAATAGGTTCGGTGATTCGCAGATCTTCATTTCTTCCTTCTTTTGCTCGATAGTGTCAATGCTTTCCCTCAAACTTCAAATACCTGAAACTTAATGGTTTTCATCAGATATCGAGATAAAATTAGCATTTTGAGGACACAATTTCTATTAAAATATAGCCCTAAATGAGTCCAAATCGTGGACTCATCAAATACCCTCAGTCGTGTAACACTCTACCACAAAAATGTGAAGCACTATAACCATGCTAATGATGGGGCCTCTTGTCGCTTCCTCCATAGGCCTCACAATGGATCCCCATAATGGTACGGGACGGGCGTGATCAACTATGTACAATAAAGAACAACCTGATGCCACATTCTAATGTGTCACCAATCTAGGTAGAAAATATAATACTCTAACAAACCTACGAACTCTCTACTGCTCTATCGGCATAAGAATAGATGCATATCTCGCCAACTCATGGAACCATGCCTCCTACTCTGCAACTGTAAGTGATCCCTCAAAAAGATCAGAGAAATCATCTCGGAACCGCTCCCTCAAGCTACGAAGTACATATTTCTCCAAGAATGCCTTAGAGAACTAGGACCATGTAATTAAAGGTGACCCGGCTGGTCAGCAATCTAGATAGGATATCCATCACTGCTTCGCTGGCCCATCCAGTGGGTAAGCGGTGTAATAACTCCATGTGACTCTACTAACCTGAAGTTATGCAACCTCTCGTTGAAACTAACTTAGAGTTGATGGGCATTTTTGCCCGTAGCACCGGTGAACCTGTGAGGACCCAATCTGATGAACCCCCCCAGCATCTTTTCAACCTATGATGTCATAGCTAGCTTAGGAGATAAAGGTGGAGAAACGGTCGGAACCAGTTGAGCCTGAACAACATGTGCCCCTGTCTTGGCTGATGTTTGAGCCTCATCCCTAACCTGCAGTCTGGTTGTCGTGCAAATCATAGTGCCTTTTTGAGATATACCATTCATGAAGCTGAAGATCCTGGCCAAAGTATCCTAAAGTACTAACATGGCCACAAATCCTAGTTGTGGTTGGGCTAGCCCTACACCCCCTGGATGATGTTGAACATTCTCAACCTTTATTTCGGGCACTGGGACTGGTGCTCGGTTTTGATCTCTGGATCGACCTCTAACTCTACCCCTAGCCAAGGGTCCATTGGGAGGTCTATGCCCACCATGGTTGATCTTGTTCGATCCATCTGAGAAGAGGGAAACAATTCATGTTTAGAAGTTGGTACAACCACCAACGTACAATAAGAACTAAGAAATGGTGAAGTATTTGTAAGAGTGTTCTATAGCCTCTAAAATATTGCATACAGACGTCATCACACCGATCCGTAAGACTCTATGAGACACTTGGTCCAGTACTGGTGACTCTTGTCAACCTAAAGCTCATGTACCAATCTTTCACGACCCGAAGTCAGGGCATGATGGAGTCCACTACAATCCACCTAGTGGACAAGCCTAAAGCCAAGACACAAGAAGCGAAAGACACAATAATACAGAACATAACTAAATAAAACGTTAAGAGGAGAATAGTATATATATATATATATTGACATTGCTTCGATGATTTAAGCTAAGAGGGCCGTAATGGTAGATTCCTAATATGAAAGTGCATAATATTACTAATATGGAAGGTTCTATATGTTAGAGCCTAAGATTCTATGTTTAAGAATTGATCTCTTCAACATGAGTAACTAAAAGCAAGAAACATTCAATATGCATAATTCATAACATTTTCCTCATCATGAGTACATCAAATGTGAATTAAAATACATTAACATTTGCTTCAAAAAAGATTCCCTTACAATATACATTTATATAGATATTCATTAAGAAACACAATAAATTATCATAAGTTTACACAGTTAAAATTTGGGGGTTATGAGGAGTTATAGAGTTATGGAAATATAAGTTTTGAAGATAAAAAGATATATATTTCTTAGTTTTAACAAATGAAGAAACTTAAAATGTGATAAACAACAAATTACAATAAAAAGGTGTTTTAAACGAAATTAATTTTACTATTCACAACTATACGTATATTCTCATACAATTTCATTACTAACTTAAAAAATGCCAACTTTATATGTTTAATTAAAATAGCAACAATGTAGTGTATTCTTACAACGTGATACCGGGTGTGCTCAATTAGAATATATCATTAAAAATATTTAATACTAAAAAGAAGATTTATTCATATATTTTGTGATTGATTACTAATATGATAGACCATATCATATATTTTTAGGGGCAACAATATCAGTAGATATAAAAAAAATGTTTCGTAGGTAATATACCTTTAATTCAACCATGTCAAAATTTAAAATATTAATTACCTATAAATTGATAAATATATATATACAAAAAGAAAAATGTTCATCTTTTCATCTTCAACAATAACAACAATGAATAGAATGTCCAATTTTTTGTGCAAAACAAAGAAATAAAATAAAAGAGAATAGAATAATATTAATTGAAATCAAAATAATACAACAGTGAATCTTCAAAATGTTTGGAAATCTTTCAAACTTTTATACTACTATGACTCTCTCTTGATGAATCTCCAAGATAATTAAGTTTCCTTCTTCATTTTGTTGAACTTGTACCAAATAATGTGATGAATCTTTGAAGAATATATCTAAGATCTTCATCAAAGTGAAGGTCATATAGTGACATCATCTTTTATATGTCTTCTTTTTTGATTATTAAGTACATGATTGATGAATAAAGAGATGAAGAAATGAAAACTAAAAGCCTATACTACTAAAAAGAAAGAATGAAAAAATGAAAATGAACATTAAACATCTCAATAGATGATTGGTATTTATAGATTAGATAAGCCATAAAAATAGTTAGAAGGGAATTGAAAAGACATGCTATTTAAGTAGAGAATGTCAATAGATGGAGGTTTCTGTAACTCATTACATATAATTACAATAGTAAATATGATTGAATTTTTTTATTAATAAACAAATTATTTAATGAAAAGAATGAAGAAAAATGTCAAAAAAGGAGAAAAAAGATAAATAGTAATGGAGGCCACAAAGAGGTGTCACATCACCTTATATTGATTCTTCTTTATATATATATATATATACATATATATCGATTCGAATAATTGCTAGGAAAAGACTTTTGAATTGAAATTTCCCGGCAGTTACACAAAAATTTGATACGGCCAAACTTACATTTCAATTAAGAAGTATAAATGGTCGAATTCAATTTATAGAACTCAACATGAGTTGAGGTCGATCCCAAAGAGAATTTCTTTACAAAAATGAATGCACTGTCACATTTATCCAAATGTTGTTATTATTTCTTAGAGAAAATAATTGCAGAAGGTAAAATGGGTTTAGTTCTAAAGTTATGTAACCAGTATTGTTAAACAATATTCATATCAACAATTACTAGAGTATTGATTCCAAGGTTGTATTGATAAATGAATAAAACTAGGGTTGTGTTTCCCATGACATTACATCTAGTGTTTATCCGTAAATGAGTTTTAGGTAAATTAGTCTTTGCAATTTTTAGGCGATTTAACTGCATCTAACACTTCTCAGTCTAGTTAGATAAGTTCACTCAATTCCTCTCAAACCTCGAGTGTTAAAGAATTCTACCGTCGCGTACAATGATTTTAAAGTTCTCTTCTCTCGAACTCGACCTTTAACTCTATCTTATCAAATTAACTCAACTTTTTCCCAACTATCTATTTTCTTTCGAACAATTGATAGATACAAGCTGAGTCTAATGTTTGCACTCACTAGAACAAAGGAATAATGAATGCCGAGTTATATATTGCAAATACGAATCACATTCTACTCGTATTACGAATTCACATTTAGATTTCCGTCATAGTTCCCAGAACCCTAGTTGAGGTGTTTAGCCACTCACAGTTTCCATTGAACAAACAAAGATTTTTAATGAAAGCATTAAAAGAAATCACTTACGAAAGGTTGCAAATTCAACGAACACTTGATATTTAAAAAATCAAAATCCAACTTCGAAGATCGATTCAATGTTAATCGATAAGAACGAGAGTCGAGACTATTTAGAAACCAGTCGCTGGTTCCAGATATGACGAGATAAAAAGAGAAGACCACCTAATTAATTCAAATAATCAGTCTAAAACGAGCCTTACTAAAAAAAGGACTGAATTGTCGGAGCTTTCCACGTCCAGTCAAACGACCTGTCAAAGGCTTCACGGTCCGTGAAGCCCTTCGTGATCCTTACTTAGTTGTTACAAAATTGGTTCCTCAAAGCCTGTGTACTATTAATGCACCACAGACAACATCATGGACCGTTATAGAGACCACGGTCTGTCTTGGTGTCCCTGGTCTTCACTTGGTTAAATCTCATTTCTGCTCCTCGAGGTCTTCTCGTTGGACATCCATCACGATCATCACAATGGGTAGTTAAGAGGACCACAACCCATCTAGGGCTCCGCGGTCTTTACTTGGAGTTTGGTTATCAACATCAAAATTTCCAAGTTCACTGCTTCAGCACCATGGGGATTATGACAGCCCGTGAAGACGACCACGGCTTGTACTGAGCTCCGTGGTGTTTCATTTAGACGACTCATCTTCTTCTTCTTTTTCCAATTTTCCACACAAGTGAGAACGTCTAAACATCCTACAAACACATCAATTTTTACAAAAATACACTCGATTATAGTATTAATCCTTAGTTTTGAGCATCAAATGTGACAATATTTCACGGCGCATTAATAGCGCAGAGTATGCGTCAGTACTTGGAATGTATTGGGCATGCATGACATAGAATATAGCTGAACATATATAACTAAGCAATAACATACTTTTAACAGAATAATAATACTAAAATATACTGAAAACTGAGCTAAATGCAATGACCAAGCACTAATAATGAATTTAATATGCTAAGACTGAATACTAAAGTATCACTGCAAACCTGGTCAAATGCACTAGAGTCTGGCTGTGGGAGCTACTATTAACCGACATAAAACCGTGTGAACTAAACGTAGGGTCCGATGCATACACCCCATCTAGAGGACCCATTACACATTGACAGGGGTATAAAGGCATGACTGGCGTGATCACTAAATCTGATGCCCAATAGAGAAGCCATATAACCTATAGGGGCACGTAGTTTTGGGACTATCAGGGTACGTTGAACCCTAGTCGAACTCGATGCTAAGCCTACTCCCAACTAGAATGTGTATGACACAATTTAATTGAAATATTGGATTAGCTCAATATTTTGACATTCTAACTAAGAATGCAACATTTAAGTATTGATAATGAAACATTCCAAATCTGTCGCATGTATATCTGTTTATCTGACCTAGATAGTGTAATTCATGAACTAAACGAATCTACACAACTAGGGTTCTGAGTTTCATGCAAGGAACTAAGAAATATTTCCACGAAATCATGATAATCTGATTAAGAAAACTATAACAGTTAAATCAAAACCAATATATAAGGTTTTAGAAACCCTAGGTCTAAGAAAGACATAACAATACAAGAATCTGACTGAATTCTAGCGACCTAGTGGAGAAAAGAAACCCACTAGTGAAATCCCACATACATGCTGACAAAATTCATGGAGAAATCTTTTGATTTCGGGGCTGGAACTGAAGAAACCCTAGGTCTAAGAAAGACATAACAATACAAGAATCTGACTGAATTCTTTTGAGTTCTTGAAAGGGTTTGATCGACTCTTTTCTCCTCTTTTGCTCTAAGTTTTGATGATTTTTTGGAGAAAAATCATTCTGGATAAGTTCTGACTAAGTTACTAGGCTTAAACTAAGTAAAACGACATAGTTTAGGGTTTAAACGACGTAGTTTAAGTTCCCAACGCATAGGGCAAAGGACCAAAACTCCTCTGACTTAAATCTGACTAAGCCCATCCACGGAGGGAACAACGGTCCGTCGTTTAGACTACCGACCATCGTTTAGGTTCGTCGTTCATGATCTGCCCAACAGGGTTTCACTAAAATCATCAGATTTTGAGACAAAATAAGCATTTGAGGACACTAATTCTATCAAAACAAAGACCTAAATGAGACCAATTTGTGGACTCATCAACACCCCCAACTTAAACTTTTGCTTGTCCTCAAGCAAACTCAAATTCAGCCGTTCAAAAAGGGTGTCTCAAACAGTGCTACACAAGACTCAATCATGAATGCACACAACAAGGCTCAATTTACTTATGCAAAAATCAAATATGCACTCAAAGATTCAAGTTGTGACTCACCAATATCAAAGACTCTCATTCTCACAATACTTGCTTCAAATGCAAGTTCAAGCTCAACTATAGTGTTCAAATGTCCTCACACAAAGAATGATTCCACGTTCACACAATGGTTTAATCATTTAAAGTTTTGGAATCAATTGCAATGCTCACTCTCACAAGGAAGAACACAATGCATGCTTTCAACCATAGGTTTGCCCGTATTTTCCAATCAACATTTGTTTCAGCTCACTCAAGATCAAAAAGGTCTTTTTAAGGTTTGTAATGGGAGTGAGTGCAAAGGTATAGTCATTTGGGCTTAGTGACTTTCATCCTCATGAAATGTGGTGCTCACAACATTTCCTTTTATATTCCTTCATCATTTTCTTTAGTGCTCATAAGTCATTCTATTGTTAACTTCCCATGAATTGTTTGGAAACCCCATTTCTTTTGTACTTTATTTCACAACTTTCTTTTCCTTTCTCTTTTCTCTCTCTTTTTTATATGGAGGGGTTCCATTTTTCTCAAAACCATGTATAAGAGGAGACTTTCCTTGCACTTCTTTACTTGGCCCTATCTTTTCACCACACCCCTAACTTAGGCTTTTGGCCTAAGTTAGCTATTCAACTAACCACAATTTCATGAGGATTATCGTGATGGATAAAGAAAGGTCATTACTTTCATCAAGTTTCTTCCAAAGAAAGGTAAGGCTCACGGGGTGTTCAAAAGAGGTTCACACATACTCACAAGGTTTGCCACAAGGGAGGTATATGTCAAATTGGCTCACACTTTTAGAAGTTGCCTAAGATCATATCAAGAGATAGCATCACTAAGTTGACCGGACCAACGGGGAAAATTCTAGGATCCATCATGCATAGTTCCCAGGTAAGCTCATCACACTAGGCATATACATGATCAGTTAAACAAGACTCCAAACTTTTTCTAGTGTGCAACGATCATCACAAGAGACTCAATTCGATACTAGGCTAGTCATAACGAGATGCAAAGAGTTCACATATTGTCTATGCAACTTCATTTGGCCTCTTCGTAGCTGCGCATTCATGTTCGTTTGATTGAGAGCACTATTCAAGTCATCGGTATTGATCGGAACTGAGACTTAATTTTTTTGCAAAAGAACAGCCACATTCCACACACGAGAGGTGGTAAAAAATTTCGGACAAGTCAAAATCATTTTGCCATTATAATAAAAGGTGCCACAAGCTTAAACATCCACAGAAAGTAGTATTTAACATAATTTAAGCATAAAGACGAAATATAAAAAAAAATACAAACATCAATAGCACACAAAGGTGGGCCTCACCCCACCACAAATGAAAGCAATTTGTCCTCAAATGCAATTAACACAAAATCTAACAGCCAAAATAAAGTAAGACATAGAGGGAGGTAAAGAGGAATAATGTCTAATTGGTTGCTCCATCTATCTGGGTATCAGTGCCCGATGCCTTACCTTGAACCTGGGCATTAGTGTCCGAGGTCACCTTAGAGGGAATAGTAGTGCCAACTTCACCAAGGTCTGTTGATTGTAAGTTTGCCAGAAAGACATGCATAGCTCTGCAGAATCCCCTGGCCCATGGAGGAGTATTAGGGTCTAGGGTGATGGTTTTCCTGGTAGGAGTGGGCCTCTTTCCCTTGCCTTTCACATTAGTTGTGGGCAGTTTCAAAGCTTTTTCTTTTGACGTAACTGCATCTTCTCTTATCGCAATTCCTTTAGACTTCTGTGGAGTTGGCGTTATTGTTTCAGCAGCTTTAGGTTTAGTCATATCTACAAAATCTCAAAGAGGAGTTGTAGAAATATTTGACAAAAACACTGATAAAATTTCGCCGAGACTTTTGGCGAGTCGCCGAAAGCCTTTGGTGACCTTCATTTTCTAGTCGAAAGTTATAGAATTAATAGCACAGTTATCGTTAAATTCAAGGCGAGATGGGGATGTTAGGCGAACCACCAAGTGATTTGGCTAGCTCGACCAAGCTAGCCAAACGGCTCAACGTACCTATTTTCAACCCAGCTTCTTGAATTAATCCCTATAACCCCTGAAGACAAAATCAACGTATGCACTAGTACGATCAATATGTGACCCATAGAACCCAAACACAACCCTTCAAATTTTAATCCAGATTAAAGCATACGTTCACTGGAACTCAACAGTCACAACTACTCGATCAAGATTGTCAAATTAAAGCATGCGTGTAAACAATCCAGTCCTATCCAGCAGGGTCAAAATAGTTTCAAAAAGATTTGGTTATTGCAAGTGAGCATAAATTTTAATAAAATAAATTTGGGGCATAGAAAACCGACCTTTTGGGCTGACTATGAAATGATTGAAATGCTAGGTGACAAGGTAATCCAAATCCTAGCACAAATCAACCAAAATACAATGGAGATGCCACAATATTGAAAGTAAACTAGGTGTGAGTTTGTAAAGTTTGAAAATGAGGGAGAGCGTAGGAAATTGAAACTTTTAAACATTTGGCTTGAAAAACCGTCGAGTTCTTGCCCACTCGGCGACATTAATCGTGAGCGCTAAACCATTCGGTGTCACGCTGTGTAATCACCTTCCTCGCCGAGTTATACAAAATCCCCCAGTTAATCTGGGGATCCAAACGGTGATACAAATCGGGGTCGCCGAGCTGATCGGCGACTCACCAATCATTTCTTTCCAAAAGCTTCCCACATTTCTTTCTGCACAATTAACACACCAATATTTTTATCAAAGCAACATAAATCAATAAAGGGTTTTGGGTTGCCTTCCAAACAACACCTTAGTTAACGCCGTGGCACGACGCAAGGTAATGCCTAAGTTCTCATCCTCACAGTCGGTCATGGTGTAACTAGGTGAATCCTTGGCAAAGAGTGGATATTGACGTGATATCAAATGGCCTATCTAGGCATCTTGTAGCTGAATGGTAATGAAGTTAGCGGTTGACGTTTCATTTAGCATTTCTATGTTCTCTTTCATCTCATTCAGCATTTGTCTTGCGCTTTAATTTTATGTTGAATGAGTGAGAAAACTTCATCATTTTGCACACCCACATGTTTCTTCCCATTTTTACACTTTCGTAGGGAGAAATGCTTGTCCTTGTCCGTGGCTTGTGCTTCCAACTCCATGACTTGTTTGGACAGAATGTCTACTTGAGCTACTAGTGCATCCCACTCGTGTTTCTTTTGGGCTTCTTTGTTGGTTTAAACCATGCCATCAAGAAGATTTGCTACTACTTCATAGGGCTGGTATAGCATACCACCCGTGAAAAGTTGATTGGTAATACTTCTATTTTCGGGTCCAAGACCCCTATAGAAGCATTCCAGTAGTGCTTTGTCGGTCATCCCATGAAATGGGCATGGTTCTAGCACTGCTTGAAACTTCAGGCACATTTCCTGAATAGTTTCATCCCCTACCTGTTTGAATGTTAGGAGGTTGTCTTTAAGGTTCAACAGTTTCAAGAGGGGGTGATCTGTTTGACACCCATAATAGTCATTCATATGCACAAACAAGCAAAACGAAACTAAAAGTAAAGTAAGTGAACTACAATTAAGAAAAACAAAAATTCTACTAAACTAAGAATTCTCAAATAACGCCAATCCCCGGCAGCGGCGCCATTTTGATGTTTGCATAATCAAGACACAACTTCCAATAGAAGTTTCTACGATCGTACAATAGTATAGTAACCCAACCAAGGGTTGGGTTCGAGTCCCAAGGGAGTGGGTTTGAGAATTAATAGAAAAGTAAAATTAAGTTCTAATTAGTCATAGCTAAAAGTATTATCGAATACAAACATGTTAAATCTAAGGGGTGACGCAAGCGTCAATTATCAATGGGGGTTTGTGACAAGTAAGCAAAAACAAAAAAGATGCAAAGAATACTAATCAAGGAGAGGTAATTCTTGGGATGTGATAGGAAAATGGATTAGACTAGACATTTGGGTTCATGTTCTTGATAGTAAATATGTTGAGTATTTGTGACTAGACTAGACTATAGTGGGGGTAAATTCTCTCTCAAGCAACTTATCATGAATCAAATGGGTTCCTCTTGGACACCCACTTGCCGCATGAAGAACAACCTCCGTCTTAGCCCACTCTCTCTCTCAAGCTGAGTGTGTGGGAGAAGGACTAGGGTTCAGTCTCTCGAGCTGAACCTCATGTCGACCCACTCCCACCGGCCATCAATTTAGTATTCTTAGGTTTACGACCTCTCTCTCGAGCAAGCCGAAAACACAAAGGTAAAATCATATTTTCAACTACAATTTCATTAAGTTCCTCCACAACTACTAAACAAAATCACATTTACACAACAAATAAACTATTAATGCGTAAGACCCAACATATAATCTAACCCATATTTACAAAATCAAACTCCAAGAATTGCGGTTTTAGCTAGACATGGGAAAGAGATAGAAATTCATACCAATATGAGTTTGCATTCAAATGGGTATGAGGATTTAAGTCTCAAAACAAGAAAAGAGTGAAGAATCCACAAGACCCAAGTCCAGTATCTTAGAGTTGAAACCATTCTAATCTTCAAGTTCTTTCAAAACCTCTCCAAACTTAGAACTCAAAATTCTATGTCAAACGTTCTATATTAAAAATCTAATACAAAGCTACAACTCTCAACAAGTATTTAAAGTTTCTAAATATGTGCTGTAGCGGATCATTCAACGTCGTTAGTTGAGATCACTGATCAACTCGGCGATCCGCCCTTTGATAGGTTTCATCACCGTCTTGCTCTGTCCTTCAGCATCGTTATATTTGGATAATTGGGCATAGTACAGCTTGGTGGAACTGCTCGGCGATACGCCGATTGCTCCTTTTCACCGCCGATTTGATCCTTTCCTTCAGGGCTCAGCACACTAGAGCAAAAGGCGAGGATAAGACCCTTTTGGCGATTTGCCGAATAGGTTCGGCGATTCTCAGATCTTCATTTCTTCGTTCTTTCAGCTGCCTTTCTTCCTTTTTGCTAAATAGCGTCCAGGCTTTCCCTCAAACTCGAAATTCCTGAAACTTAAGGGTTTTAATCAGATATTGAGACAAAATATGCATTTGAGGACACTAATTCTATTAAAACAAAGCCCTAAATGAGTTCAATTTGTGGACACATCAATTTTTCCCAAGTTATTAGCATTCCTTCTAGGAAGTGGGAAGACTTGAATATTGACTTTATTATTGGTTTTCCCCGCACCCTGCGACAACATGACTCTATTGGGGTGATAGTGGATCGAATGAAGAAATCAACTCATTTCCTTCCCATCAAGTATTCCTATTCGGCGGAGGACAATGCGAAGATGTACTTGGCAGAAATGGTAAGGCTACATGGAGTGCCATTGGCCATTATTTCCGATCATGGTACCGAATTCACCTCTCAGTTTTGGAAGCCATTCCAAAAGTGTCTTGGCACTAATGATAAGCTTATCATGACCTTTCATCCCCAAACCGATGGGCAAGCGGAGCATACTATCCATACTTTGGAAAATATGTTAAGGGCTTGTGTATTCTTAAGGGTAATTTGGATGATCATTCACCATTGATAGAGTTTGCCTATAATAATAGTTATCATTCAAGTATCGTACGACTCCATTTGAGGCCTTGTATGGTAGAAGGTGTAGATCTCCCATAGGTTGCTTTGAGGTGGGTGAAGTTGCCCTACTAGGTCCTGAATTGGTTCATGCGGTCATTGAGAAAGTTTGACTCATTAGAGAGAGGTTGAGAACGACTTAAAGACGTCAAAAGTCTTATGCGGATGTGAGACGAAGGGATTTAGAATTTGAGGTTAACGATTCTGTTTACTTGAAAATCTCACCCATGAAGGGTGTCATGAGGTTTGGTAAGAAAGGGAAGCTTAATCCCTGGTATGTAAGCCCATTTTAGATTTTGAGGCGTGTTGGCAAGGTTGACTATGAGTTAGATTTGCCAAATGAGTTGGCAACTGTGCATCCCGTTTTTCATGTCTTTATGCTTAAAGTGTATGTTGGTGATCCGACATCCATAGTTTCCCTAGAGGGTTTGGGAGTTGATGAGAGTCTCTCATATGAAGAAGTTCCGGTTGAGATTTTGGACCGGTAAGTTAAGAGGTTGAGAAACAAGGAAATAGCTTCCGTGAAGGTTTGTGGAGAAATCAATTAGTTGAGGGTGCTACTTGGGAGGCCGAGGCCGATATGATGTCTCGATATCCTCATCATTTTTAGCTTGAGGTAATGAGTTTTCTCTTGAGTTGTCCTTGCTTTGGGAGTCATGTGTGTTATGTGTTTACATGATTTCCTTATGTTATGCATGTTCATAAAAACTTATGTTTTGAAAGAAAATGAGATTATATGATTGATTTTCCTCATGTTGTTGTGCATTGAGTATGAGTTGTCTATAGACTTCATGACATGAATTCATGAACATGCATTAGCTGTGCTTTTGAGAATAAATTGCATATGGGCTCCATGAGATTGTGTTGAGCATGCTTTTATCTTGGAGAAGGTAGTTCCTCCTTGAACATGAGAAATTTTTAGAAGTTTTGAGAATTCATTCATATTGGGTTGATAGATGCAGTTCCTACTTCCTTATGTTGCATTTGAGTAGGATCAACTCGGGGTTGATGTTTCCTCCTTATTTATGTGCATTATATGGATAATGGGCTGGCAATGTTAGTTTCATCCCTCTTATGATGTTTTGTGAATGTCCTAGCTTAGAGTCGATAGTTTCTCCTTTGTTGTATGCATTGCATTTTTGGTTGGGTTGTTAGTTCCCCTCCTACTCTTTTAGAACCAATTTAAATCTCATTCGAGGACAAATGATCTCCTGGGGGAAATAATGTAACATCCCGGATTAGAAAGAGGGAAGCTTAGCAGATTTCCGAACTCCCAGGTGCCATCCACGAGGGCTGACCACGGCCCGTGGTGTGGGCCACGGACCGTAGGTGAGTCCGTGGAGAGGTGCCTTAGGAATTATCCGGGCCATGTACCACGGTTGGACCTACATACCATAGATGGGACCACGGTCCGTGGTCCAGGAGTCGTGGGTCATGAGCAGTTCTGAGTACCATCTCTTTTAAGAGATAGATTTTTGAGTAATAATCTCCAACGACAAAAAAATTATGTTTTTAATGATATGAGCTAGTTACATTATGGGATTGGTATTGAGCACTGATATGGGGACAAGTTCAGATAACTCAAAGTCTCCATAAAACATGTAGCCAACATAGGTAGAAATGTTCATACTTTTTAGATGATTTCTTAATGTTTTTAATATAGACTAGTGGATCCACTTAGTAGTAGATTCTATACCCCGACAAAGTATACGACAGTTCTGGAAGCGTAGGCTAGACGTTGTATCATCACATAGCTCATAGTGATGGTTGTCGGTTAGAGAATCTCCAACAAAGTTATTTTTTATGTTTATTTATACACACATAGTTTATATTGTATTTTCTAATACATTGAGTTATTATCTACTATTTAAAGCTTTTCTATATACTACATCTTTATTACTACTTTATATTGAAATGAGTTGAGACGAGGTAAGTGTTTCAGATTTCCTCTAACATGCTCCTACATTCCATGTACTGATGCCATTTGTCCTGCATCTTTTATGATGCAAATATAGGTAACTAGGATCAGCATCCAGCGCTTCATTGATCCAGTTGAGCTTCAGAGTTGTTTGGTTAGGATGATCGGGGCTCTTGTCCCGACATCCCTTATACTGTTTAGAGGATTCATAGATAGATTTACATAGTTCATGAGTCTTGTTCATTTAATTTATTGATGTTTGAGACTACATTTGCCATTTTATCTAGTTGAATGTTTATTTCTAAATCATTCTGAGTTATCTACTGAGACAATTCATTTAATATGTTATTTCAGTACATGTTCTGTTTAGTAAACTCTTCTGATAAAAGTTAAGGCAGGCCAAGGGTTCTCTTGGGGACAACAATAGTTCTCGAGTGGCTGTCGCATCCAGGGTGTAGGCTTCAGGTGTGAGAAACTTAGTATCAGAACACAGTGTTCAAGAGTCCAATGGAGTCTATGAAGCTGTGTCTGTACAGTCCTAGTTATTGGTGTGAAGCACACCATATTTATAATAAGGAGGTTCCAACCTTTAGGAACTATCTCACTTCTTTCATACTCCGTTCATGCAATAGAGTTCCTCTCGATAAAGGATTCTTTCTAACTCGTGCTTGCGCGTATCTTTAAGATCATGCCTCCATGAAGTGTTGTCTGAGGTCATCCTGCTAGGAGGAATATTGAGGATCAAGGGGTACCTAATGCACCAGAAAGTCAACCCCAAGGAGAGGTCACTGATGTTGAGTTTCGGAAAGCTATCCAGATGTTGAGTCAAGTGGTGGACAATCAAGCTGGTCAACAGAAAAGGGATCAATAGGATGTGGCTGATACGTCCAAAATCCATGAGTTCTTAAGGATGAACCCTCCAAGCTTCACTGGTTCAAGTGTCATTGTGGATCCAAAAAATTTCGTGGAAGAGTTCTAGAAAGTATTTGAGGTTATGCATGTTGTTGATGCTGAGCGAGTGAAACTGGATGCATACCAATTGAAGGGTGTTGCTAGAATCTTGTTTGAGGAATGGAAGAAGGGTAGAGTTGAAGGTGCACCGATTGGGAGTTGAACTGTTTTCGAGAATGCCTTCATGGGGGGTTTCTTTTCCCGTGAGCTAAGAGAGGTAAAGGTAAGAGAATTCCTTATTATTAAGCAGGAATCTATGAGTGTGCATCAATATAGACTTAAGTTCACCCAAGTTCCCTGGTATGCTCCTGAGATGATTGCTGATATGAGGAGTAAGATGAGTTTATTTGTATCTAGGTAGTCTCGTCTATCAAACAATGATGGTAAGGCTACAATACTAATAGGGGACACATATATAGCAAGCTTGATGATATATGTGCAGTAGGTTGAGAAAGATAAGCTGAGATATAGAGAAGAGTTTCGAAAAAAGAAGGCTAAGACAACTGGGAACTAGTCCGAGCAACATAATAGTAATGAAAACCGGTCAACTTTCCAACATAACAAAAAGGGAGTTTTTCCATCATCTGCTAGTGTACCTGCACCAAGGAATAGAGGTTAGTTCAATGATTCGAATTAACACAATTTCAGAACTAGACCTGCACAGTCTCAATGTAATGTGGCACAAGGAGGTAATGAGACTCCTACATGTGCTAAGTATGGTAGGAACCAATTAGGTGTGTGTAGTGATAGCTCCACTGGTTTCTTTAAGTGTGGTCTGAATGGTAACTTCATGAAAGAGTGCCCTAAGATTAGGCAGGGTTGTGGTAATGGGGGTAATAGAGCCCAATCTTCTTCAGGTTCTCCACCAAACAGAGTCGTACCTAGAGGAGCTACTTCAGGGACAGGCGAACGGTCAAACCATATATATGCTTTCACCAGTCGCCAAGAACAAGAGAATTCGCCAGAGTGAAAAGGATGGAACTTGAACCTCTAGCTTGACCTCTAGGAGCGAGTCTATCTTTTCTGACTCATTATATTGCTATGAATTTTGATATTCTTGCTAAGTAACTTCTTGAGCCCTTCAGTGTTTCTACACCTATTGGTGAGTCTATTCTAGTTGACAGAGTTTATTGTGATTGTACCATTTCCATCAATCACAAAGACACCATGCTGACTTAGTCGAGTTGGACTTGGTAGATTGTGATGTCATTCTAGGTATGAAATGGCTTAATGCTTGTTATGCCTTAGTTGATAGTAGAACTCGAGTAGTTAAGTTTATGTTTCCTACTGAGCCAGTTATACAGTCGATGAGTAGTTCAGCAATGCCTAAGGGTCGTTTTATTTCGTACCTTAAGGCCAATAGTTAGTTTCTAAGGGATGCATCTATGACTTAGTCCAAGTTAATGATTCTAATGTTAACACACCACCTATTTAGTCAGTTGCAGTTGTTAATGAATTTCTAGAAGTCTTTCCAGATGATCTGCCCAGAGTCCCTCCGGAGAGGGAAATATATTTTAGTATATATAGTCTTTCCAATACTCTTCCTATCTTTATTACGACATATAGAATGGCACCAACAGAGTTGAAAGACTTAAAAAAGCAGTTGAAAGATCTTCTTGAGAAAGGTTTCATTCGACCAAGTGGCTCACCTTGGGGCGCTCTGGTCTTATTTGTGAGAAACAAAGATGGTTCTCTTAGAATATGCATAGATTACCGTCAGTTGGACAAGGTTACTATTAAGAATAAGTATCCTCTTCCGAGAATTGTTGATCTCTTCGATCAACTTTAGGTTCCCGCTTGTTTTTCTAGGATAGACCTCAGTTCTTGCTATCATTAGTTGAGAGTAAGAGAAAGTGATATCCCGAAGACAGCTTTCAGGACCCGCTATGGTCATTATGAGTTTCTGGTTATGTCTTTCGACCTAAATAATTCTCCTGTTGCAATCATGGATCTTATGAACAAAGTATTCAAGACTTATCTAGATATGTTTGTTAACGTATTCATTGATGACATTATAATCTATTCGAGGAATGGGGAAGATCATGCTAGCATCTCAGAATAGTTCTTCAAACTCTCAAGAATAGAGAGTTGTATGCTAAATTCTCTTTAGTGTGAATTTTAACTTGAGTATGCGGCATTCTTAGGCCATATTGTTTCCGGTGATGGGATTCGAGTTGACACTCAAAATATAGAGGCAATGTAGAACTGGCCTAGACCCATATCTCCAACCAACATTAGGAGTTTCTTGGGATTGGTTGGTTATTATAGAAGGTTTGTCAAGGGGTTCTCATCTATTTCGTCTCTATTGATGAAGTTGACTCAGAAAATAGTTAAGTTTCAATGGTCTAAAGCTTGTGAAAAAAGCTTTCAGGAATTGAAAAGGCGGTTGACTGCTGCCTTAGTATTGACCTTACTAGAAGGTACACAAGGTTTTGTGGTGTATTGTGATATGTGCAGAGTTGGACTCGGTTGTGTATTGATGCAAAATGGCAAGGTTATAGATTATGCCTCAAGAAAACTTAAGGTTCATGTGAGGAATTACCCAACCCATGATCTTGAGTTGGCTGTTGTAGTATTCACCTTGAAAATATGGCATCACTATCTTTATGGTGTTTATGAATATGTGTTCACTAATCACAAGAGTTTTCAGTATGTGTTTAGTCAGAAAGAGCTTAATCTTAGACATAGGAGGTTGTTGGAGTTACTCAAGGATTTTGATATGAGTATTCTCTGTCACCTAGGTAAGGCTTATGGTGTTGTTGATGCTTTGAGCAGGTTGTCTATAGGTAGTGCTTCCCATGTTGAGGAATAGAAGAAAGAGTTAACAAAATATGTGCATAGACTTGCACATTAAAAGTCTAACTAATGGATTCCAACGAAGGAGGAGTAGTGGTGATGAATGGTGCTTAATCATCATTAGTGTTTGAGGTGAAAGATAAACAAGACCAAGATTCTATTTTTCTTGAATTAAAGGCAAATGTTCATAAGCAAAAAGTGATGGCTTTTGAGCAAGGGGGAGATGGTGTATTGAGGTGTCGAGGTAGATTGTGTGTACCAAGGGTGGATGAACTCCAAGAGAGGATCATGGAGGAAGCTCATAGCTCCCGATATTCTATCCATCCGGGTTCCACAAAAATGTATTCTGACTTAAGAGAAGTCTATCGGTGGAGTAGCATGAAAAAGTGTATCGCAAAGTTCGTTGCTAAGTGCTTGAATTGCCAACAAGTCAAGGTAGAGCACCAAAGTCCCGTGTATGGCTCAAAGTATAAACCTTCTAGAATGGAAGTGGGAGATGATCAATATGAATTTCATTGCAGTTTTACCACCATCTCGTAGGCATCATGATTCGATTTGGGTGATTATAGATCGAATGACTAAATCAGCCCATTTGTTACCCATAAAGACTACAAATTCAGCAGAAGATTATGCTAAGTTATATATTCAAGAGGTAGTCAGACTTCATGGAGTTCCGGTGTCCATCATTTCAGATAATGGTGCACAATTCACCACTCAATTTTGGAAGTTTTTCTAGAAGGGTTTGGGTTCGAAGGTGAACCTTAGTACTACTTTTCATCGTCAGATAGATAGTCAGACAGAGCGCACAATTCAGACTTTAGAGGATATGTTGAGGGCGTGTGTGATCAATTCCAAAGGTAATTGGGATGATCACTTACCTCTCTTTGAGTTTGCTTACAACAATAGTTGTCACTCTGGCATCCACATGGCTCCTTATGAGGCAATTTTTGGCCGGCGATGTAGATCTCCTATTGGATGGTTTGAAGTTGGTGAAGCTGGGTTGATAGAACCAGACTTAGTTCATCAAGCTATAGAGAAAGTGATGGTTATTCAATAGAGATTGAAAACAATGCAGAGTCGTCAGAAATCCTATATTGATGCTAGGAAAAGAGACTTACAATTTGAAGTAGATGATTGGGTTTATTTGAAGGTTTCACCCATGAAGGGTGTTATGAAATTTTGTAAGAAGGGGACGCTTAGTCCCCGGTATATTGACCCTTACATGATATCCAAGAGGATTGGCAACATAGCTTATGAGTTGGACCTACCATAAGAATTAGCAGTTGTTCTATCACAACCTGAGCCTATAGCCCGGATGTAACATGGAGTACAAGACTCCAAAAATCCTCATAGCATTCACAACATAAGACATAATAAAATGGTGCGAAATTTAAAACATTTATCCATACAATTGAAATCTTTATTTAGAAACAGCGGAAGTCTAACTTTGTCTCACATGGCCATCTAATACAACTTTGAATAGAAAATAGGGTCACAGCCCTTCAACATAGTCCGAAACGTAAAATGACATGAACGAAACTACTAAAGACTATCATATGTCCTCGAATCTTGAGGACTCACCACAAGCTTAGAGAATAGTCAATCCAAGCTTTACTCCGAAGAAATCACCTTAACATCCGGAACCTACACTTTGTAGAAAAATGTAGAAGAAATATGGGTTAGCACGAATATGTACTAAGATGATAGCCATGCAAAAATCATGCTAAAACGACATTTTCGTTGAAAACCATGCATTTTGTCAACTTTAAGAATCATCATTAAACTAGAGTATAAAATCATAGGATACAAGCGTAATCATCATGTAAGCCGTTATAACACATTAAAACCATCATCTTAAGTAACTCTAAGTTATACTTGTACAATGTAGGAATGGCATCCCATAATACCATTCATACTAAGTACCACTTTGAGGTCACCATAGACATACTTACCATTCTTCATTCTTATCCTTAGTTAATACTCATAGTCAAGGAACATTTATATTAAATAAGTCATGACAAGAAAAGCAACTCATAATAACAATCCAAGTTAAGCATTCATCAGTTCATTTAGCCTTTAAGTCAATATTCTCATTAGCATCTTTATGAGTACATTCATTTCATTAGACATTAAGGCATTACAGAAACAGACCATAGTCACCCTCAAAGCCTACTCGTGCAATGCATGGATGGCATCCCATACTACCACCCACACTTCATAGAACTTCATGAGTAACCATAGCACATAACTCACATGATGGAAATAAGACCTAACCGACATAGACCATGTGAGGAAACCATGGAATCCGGTGTCATGTCCCACACCGAAAAGAGTTGGTCTACTTGCTTAAGGTAGAACCGGTAACATTTTAGCTTAGGTGGATCCACTAGTTAATAACCTATGTGGGCACATAGTTATGGGATAAGATACGTGTTCATAGAAACCCAGCCTAACATGGGAAGATCTTCCACCTTATAATATCCACTCGGTGCTAAGCTTTAAGTTCTCATAGAGTAGTTCATTCTCATTAACATTATTATACTTAAGAGGGCTACCACCATTAGATCTACTCACCCAAAGTACATTATTACACACAAGAAAGGACTAGCACCATTCGGTCTACCAATTCAAGGTACATTGTTAGGATAGCTCATTGAATCCTCAAGAAAGGGCTACCACCATTAGGTTTACCGATTCAAGGTTCATCAATACATTTGTTCATAGACTCATCATGAATATGTATGAATCCATGTATGCATGATATAAGTTGATGTTAAGAATGACTTTCTTAGTATGAACTATGAACATGATGTTTTCCTTGTCTATGATTGTTGGCTTGGATGAGGTTAAGGTAAGTTATGCATGACTACGGTAGCCTAAGGTGGCTTATGGTATGGTTTGACTTTGTGATTACTCTAAATGTGCATAATGGCTTTTAAACTTGAAAAAGTCATGATTTCAACTAAATGTCCCTTTTATGCATGTTTTAAGGATTTTTTTTGCATGGCTTCCATACTTAGTACAATCTATTGTGCTAACCCATATTCTCTGCATTTTCTTATAAGTGTAGGTTCCAGTCATTGAGGCGCACTATCTCCTTTCAAGTGAAGCTTGGGTTGACTATTCCCTAAGCATGGTGAGTTCTCAAGTTCGAGGACGGATTATCCATTTCTTAGTTTCTATTGTACTTCGTATATTGAGACTTTATTGATGTAAAGGACTAAGTCCCAAACTTTGTATTCTAATGTTTAGGTTGTTGAATGAGACAAGGTCTAGACTCTTATGATTTTCTTTTATGGAAAAGACTTCTATTGTAAAATTTTTAAGTTTTTCCGCATCATTGCCATGTCGTGACAAACTTGGTATCAGAGCATAAGGTTTTGGGATGATATGTAGGTTGATGTCTCATGAACCACGTCTAGTAGAGTCTTTTTCATAAGTGTGAAGCACACCACACTTATGAATGAGAGGCTATAAGATGTTTAGCAACTCTTACTTCTTTGATTACTCTTTAGTCTTGTATTAGAGTTTTATATCTATGAAGTCCTTTTCCTAACCCTTTTCTTCTACATATAGTATATGACTACAAGAAGGGCGGCCGCAAGAAGAATGGAAGAGGAAATTTCTAATTAGGGAGTTGCTCCCCAAGACCCTCAGGTCCTCAAGTTCCTCAAGATGAAAGGACTATGAATAATGTGGAGATAAGATCGGCTCTCCAAACCTTGACCCATGTTCTAACAGCGCAAGTCACTAGGGATGCTAGAGCTCATGTGAACCCCAATGAGAGTACTATGGTTTCGAGGTTGAGAGACTTCACGAGGACGAACCCTCCAAAGTTCTTTAGCTTTAAATTGGGTGAAGCCCCTGAATTTTTGGAGGAGATTTGTAAGATAGTGGATGCTATGAGGGTAACCAATAGAGAGAAAGCAGATCTAGCCAGGTATCAATTGAAGGGTGTGGCCCAAGTATGGCACATTCCATGAAAGGTGAAGATGCCGGAAGGAGCGGGTCCCATATGTTGGGAAGTATTCAAAAAGGCGTTTCTTGATAAGTACTTTCCCCGTGAAAAGAGGGAGGCCAAGGTGGAGGAATTCATCAACATTTTCCAAGGAAGTATGGGTGTTGAAGAATACTCTCTTAAGTTTACCAAATTGTCCAAGTATGCTCCATCCATTTGGCAGAGCCAAGAGATGAGATTAGTAGGTGTGTAAATGATGTGTCTAGCTTGGTGAGGAAAGAATGCCATTCGGCTATGCTTCATGACAATATGGATATATCCCATCTTATGGTGTATGCTAAGCAAATGGAGGATGAAAAACTCCAAGAAAGGAATAGAGATGTGAAGAGGCCTAGGACCGATGATAGAAATTCTACAAAGGGAAATTCTGAGGGTCAAGGGAAACCAATGTTCAAGAAGAGGTTTTCCAACCAAGGATCCTCTAGCACTCCAATAGTCAAGATGGATAGAGTGCCAAACCCTAAGCCTCAAGGAGGCAATGGTGGTGGATCTTCCATGACAAGGCCTACATGTGCCAAGTGTAGTAAGAAATATGAGGCAAGTGTCTTGTTGGAATGGATGGTTGCTTTCATTGTGGGTAGAGTGGTTATATGATGAGAGATTGTCCCATGCTAAAGGTACAAGGAAGAGAGGGTAAGCAAGTACCTCCTAGCGGCTCAAATTCCGATGCACACAAGAAGAACCGCTTCTATGCCCTCCAATCCTGAAGTGATCAAGAGGTTTCCTCGGACGTTGTTACCGGTATGTTACATTTATTTCCCATTGATGTTTATGCATTATTAAACCCCGATGCCACCTTGTCTTTTGTTACTCCTTTTGTGGCTATGAAATTTGATGTACTCCCCGATGTCTTAGAAGAACCCTTTTTGGTTTCTACGCCGGTGGATGACTCGATTATAGCTAAAAGAGTTTATAGGAGTTGCCCAATCCAATTGTCTCATAAAGTCACATTGGTTGATTTGGTAGAATTAGATATGTTGGACTTTGATGTTATTTTGGGGATGGATTGGTTGCATGCTTGTTTTGAGTCTATTGATTGTAGAACACGGGTCGTTAAGTTTCAATTTCCTAATGATCCTACTTTAGAATGGATAGGCGGAAACTCTACACCTAGAGGTCGTTTCATTTCATGTCTAAAAGCTAGAAACATGATCTCAAAGGGGTTCTTGTATCAGATTGTTAGGGTTGTGGATGTTGAGTCCGAGACTCCTCCTTTGGAGTCGGTCCCCATAGTGAGAGAGTATTCGGAAGTCTTCCCCGATGACTTTCCCGGTATTCCTCCCGAACGGGAAATAGACTTCGGCATTGATCTTTTGCCGGATACACAACCTGAAATGACCCAAAAAGTTCTTAAAAATGTGCTTCGGAAGTTATCGGAAACTTGTTTAGCTGTATATTAAAAAATCCGTTTTGTTTTTCGAAAATCCGACTTCATATTCTTGTTTAGGGGGTCAAATTGAGTGGGAAATGGGTATAACCCAAATTTTAGAGCAACCGTATCAAAATCCGAAATTTCCAAGTGAAG